>WURV02186603.1:0-12761 GCA_011762755.2 Epimenia babai | reverse complement strand
ATTAATGTTATATTAATGTTATATTAATGTTATATTAATGTTATATTAATGTTATATTAATGTTATATTAATGTTATATTAATGTTATATTAATGTTATATTAATGTTATATTAATGTTATATTAATGTTATATTAATGTTATATTAATGTTATATTAATGTTATATTAATGTTATTAGAATATTCCTATTACATAATTTCGTAATTTATCCTGGGAGCAGGGCAATGATATACTAACGGGATAGTGTCGTACGTTGAAGTATACAATGATATCAGTTCAGTGTGGAACGATGAATCATGCTCACTGGGAATTCGGTGCTCTACGCTGCAGGTCAAGCAGTGGATGGATAAAGCTGAACGCGTCAAAATGAATAACTCTATAAGGCGTCTCCGCACTGCCCAGATCATGCAAGAAGTCACGGATGAGTCAGTCAGCTGTAAGTTACTTTACTTACCCTCTTTGTTTACTATGTTCACTAAGTGAACTGTGACCCCCCTCCTTATTTCCTAAGTGAGATTTTAGTGACCCCCCTCCCTGTTTACTAAGGGAGCTGTTCGTGACCCCTTCTTTGTTTACTAAGTGAGCTATTAGTGACTGCCCCTCCCTGTTTACTAAATGAGTTTTTAGTGACCCCCTCCCTGTTTACTAAGGGAGCTGTTCGTGACCCCCCTGTTTACTAAGAGAGCTGTTCGTGACCCCCCTGTTTACTAAGAGAGCTGTTCGTGACCCCGCTCCCTGTTAACTACATTCTGTTCCAGTGTTTTTGTAGTTTGTGTAATAAACCAATTATCTCAGAATACGATAATTGCTGTATAGGCGCCATGCATTTCAGTAGATAGTAGCATAAACCACAAACCCTCGCCCCCTATGGTTTGCAGCCTGGTGCTCTTGTAATTGGTATATAAGTCATATTGATACAGTGTACATGGAATATATGGCAAAAAAGTTACTTCTCCTTTTCGGCTGAGTGAGATACAGACTAGCTTACATCTATAATAGCTATACTTCATCAGGTGTACTTCATCAGGTGTACTTCATCGGGTGTACTTCATCAGGTGTACTTCAGCGGGTGTACTTCAGCGGGTGCACTTCCTCGGGTGTATGACATCATATATGCTTCTGCACATGCACTGTATATTCTAGTGAAGTAGAGATGAGCTTTTTATATCCACTAGCATACTCCATAAGGTATGCTTCATCAGGCATTGGCTGTACTTAATCATGTATACTCCAACAGGAGTATATATCGCCAGGTATACTTCATCCAGTGCACTGTATATTTAGCGTGTCGAAATTTCCTGAACATCAAGGTGTATATTACCACAAATACGATAAGTAAGACAAATACAATTGTGGGTGATACCACCACAATCATTCCGAGTATCTAGAAAACTCTCACTTATTCCCTCTTAGATTTTACCAATCAGGAACAGTAGGACCACATCATTTAAGACTCACTGTAACTCTCTTTCATAAACTTTAGAATATAAATATTCTTTATAAACTTTATCGTCACTTGACAAGAAATATTCAATAAATACTAAAATAATACCACTTTAATTGTTTTGAATTGTTTATTTTCAGCCCAGTGCTGTTTACAGTGAACAGAAAACAGAGAGATTTTGTTCGAGATGCCTCAACAATTTGTTTGAATCTGCATTAAGAGGTATCAAGTGACACTTGAATTCTCCCAGAATTCATCATACCTTCACAGGCAATAGTGGCATGTGGCTATATATAAAATTGCATCTACCATTGTAGGTGCTGAGTATAGTCATGTTTCCTCACTGTTACTGTCAAAGATCTCCATCGTTTTACAGTGATATCCTTTTATTAATTATCTGAGCTGATTTAAGAGATTAAGTTTTTGAGATCGCTCAGAGAGATCGAAATCGAATCTCCAAAAGAGCTAAATCCAGGAATGGATTCCAGGACAGACAAATTTGCGATAATGCGAATGTTGTAGAGGCATAAATCGAGTATAGTAAGTAAAACTATATTTATATAGCGGATATTCTGTAGAAATTACTAAAGTTTGTTATAATTTCATGTGCTTGACAGTCATACATATTAAAATCACAAATAATTACCATCGAATTACTGCACACACAGAATATAGAGATCAAATGACATGAAGTTACGGTTAAAACAGGGTAAAAGTTAGATACGGCCTCATTGAGATACGTGTAGCGGAGTAATTGAAACTGAGATAGGCGGAGATGAGGACCTTGTAGTCGTCATAAGAGACTAAAGCAGCAGCAGTAAGTAAGGCTCCGTTAGAAGCGGCGTGTCGCGACAGAATTCAGAACGTCGAAACATAACTCTGAAAGCCGCGTTCTGAACGCGCACGAGACGATGAAGAACCGCGGTGGAGGAGCCAAATGGAAGAGCGTTACAGTAATCGATGCGCGACGAAACTGGGGAACAAACGAGAGTTCTAGCCATCTGGAACGGGACGAATGGTCCGATACGGCGGATGTTACGAAGATGAAAGAAGCGGAGGCGAGACATGGCGGAAACACGATCATTTATCGAAAGAGTAGTGTCCATGGTGACACCGAGATTCGCATGGATGTAGAGTAAGTGAATTTCAGGAAGACTTGTAAGAGACATCGGACGAATGATCTTGCTTATCATACATTGAGGGAGATATTCATACGGTTAGGACGGGGATGTTTTTATCTATTTCTTAAAAATATGTAAATATTTCAGACAGCCAGTGAAATCTATTATTAATTAAGTTCTTTGATATTTCAGTGGCGATTTTTAGTGGCGATTTTTGCGTTATTTTGTCATATTAAATGATTCGGCACTGGTGTTAGTTGCGTTGACGCGGTTATAGCACCGTATGTAATCCTGCAAGTACGTGTATCTGGCATCTATCAGATACTACTTTGCCTAGGTACAGGCCAGAAATTCGAGCCACCGGGTACAATCTGAACGATGACCGTTTACTCATTGATGAATTTCCACATCGAGTTACTAATACCTAAATGCTTGAAGCCCTAACAGGTAGTCATGTACCCTGAACATAACCCCGTACCTACCACCCCCAAATCACCGACCGGTTTGATGTTACCAACTGAGCTCTGAAGGTAGATTCGGTGATGTCACTATCTAGTTGTGTTTATTGTGTTCTATACACGCTAAGCGAATCGTAATTGTGGCATATATTTTCGTGGCCGTGCGTGCGTTTCTATAAATATTTGTCGTATAGTTATTGCGTAAGCTTTTGTGTAGTATATGGCGACCAATGGTTAATGAAAGTGCCATCACGTGGTCATGTGTTTAGATTATTCAACGTCATGTAGCTATATAATTATACAATAGTCAAACCTACCCGTGCGGCCACCTGTATTAAGCGGGCACCTGTCGTAACGGTCACTTCAAATTCCTCCCGACATGTACACTAGTCAAAATGTCAAACCGGTATTAAACGGCCACCTGTCTTAACGGCCACTTTTTCGTGATTCCCGTGAGTGGCTCGCTTAATAAAGGTTTGACTGTATTTTTACTAGCACTAGGTGGAATCCGACCATACAAATATGGCGTCATACGAGTTGTAGAATTTTACTAACGTACGTGATATACCAACTGTGCAGTGGTCAATGGGACACATTTACGGCTCTTGTCTTGCTGCTTGCCTTGATCCTTACGCTCTACATTCGGGTCGTCCCTTAATGAAAGCTAGGTGCTCGATGTAATTTGATGCTAAATACGGTACAGCAGTCAACTCTACCGCTCTCTCCGTATCTGGCACAGAGCTCATGGCCACTTTTTGCTCTCCTAAGTTCTTCAGAGGTTCAGGTAATTTCCCGCAATCGTCAAGTCAAAAATTGACGATGCCTCTTCCTGTTTCATCTTCATTATAATTCCCCCTAATCATAAGTTATTCTAGCAATAATCATACATTTTATGTTATCACCTTATAATTAGTATCTTACACCTCCTCATAACGGATATTTATATATGTATTCTACTCTTATACACAATAATTTACAAAAATACACGTATTAATACGTCCTACGCGCCATTCTCAAAATCACAACCTCTCTTTATGCAGCATAGATGAAGGTTACGATAGTTACTGGATTTTACAGTGTAGTATGGATTGTGATTGTGTCCTTCAATATAACCAAAATCGCTCGAGACGCCCCGAAGACCGTATATTTTGTATCCACCCAGATTAACCGCTAATATCAATAGATTTTTGGCCAAACCGAAGGTTCAATATGTTTCACCAACAGACTACATTGTGTTCCTAGCTTTATTTATCACACCATTTTATGTTTGTAAATATCAATTGATGTTAGAATATTTAAATTATGAGCTAAATTACGTAAAATAACATCGCATGGTGGGTGATACGATCTCTTATCACGTGATCAATATGAGGCATTTACACTATTCCACCTTGATTCCGCTCCGTCCCTCCATCCATTCCCTCCCACTCTCCCTCCTCTCTCACTCTATTTTAGGGGCGAAGGAGATACATTTGATTGGTAGTGTTCACAGAAAGTATTTTTACAGAGGGTATCGAGACTAAAGAACGTTGGCTCTGGTCTTATAGACCTTACCACACTTTTCCACATAAAATACGATAGATTACCGCTTATTGACCAACCGTACGACTCTGGAGGATGTTAAATATGACCTAGCCACATCGGTATGAGGTGGACGAGTTACTAATGCGATCCGTAACCAGGCGATTGATAACCATAACACGCAATCACTTTGGAGGTATCGGTTTTTCTGTTCATTTCTCTTCGGTTATTCAGAGAACCACATTGGCTACACCCATTACCATGACATTAATATAAAAAACACCCCCTCAAAAAACAGCCAATCAATTTCTAGTCTATTATGCTTGTTACAGATATCCGTGTAGATCGCTGCCATGATATCCGGACTTTAAACAACAATGTGTTCTCAAAAGTATGTTCGATATCTAATTCCTCAGGAGTAAGTTTACCCCTGTACCTCAGATGGTAGAGCACCAGAACGGTTATCTGGATGGCGCTGGTTTGAGTCTCATCAGAGGTATAGGGTTACCTGTACATTTCTCTGCAGCTATTCAGGGAACCCTAATAGCTATCCCCATTAACATTACATACAAACAATTATTTTTCAAGGATTTTATTATCAATACACGGTGCGTTTATCAATAACAAGATTTATTAACCCACCCAGGGTATATTGCACGAAATATTCGGTAAGCTGTTATACTCCGTTGATATCGATAAGGTTATGACACTATAACGGAGATTTTAAATTTATTTGGTTAAATAAACTTCTCTACAGTATATACTTTGTTATATTCGAGTTAGTAATTTAAATAAATAAGATCAATAACAACTCTTGTGACAAACCCGTTTGATTACCACTCGTATCTATAGTCTAGTTGGGTATGTTTTAAATACCCCATGCTCACTAGCAGCAGACATCATGTGTTTTGATGTCTAAATAAAATGTAATTTTAGAGGGTGTCTCCAATACCTATCGAATGGGGGTTTCTGTATAGTGTTTATCATTAGTGTGCATCGAGGCATCTAGTGGATAAGGTGTTGTAATATTCTCATCCTATACGCGTACGAAGAGTCAAATATCATTCTATGTATGGTGATAGGTTATAAATACCATCTAAAAGCGAGGTATGTCGATTACACGGTGAGACATTGTCTAGAGCGAGTAATAACAGATGAATTAGTAACACCAACATTGGAGTTATTCGTACAAAACTTTGAGCACCGCTGCCAACAGTAACGGTTGATACATGGTGGAATTCAAACTGAGGTTGTCGATGAAAGCATAAACGATCCGTGACGCTTCTAATCGTTACGCATCGCTTGTATTCAACCTCCTCGCCCTGTTCGCATTGGCAGCCTTTAAGTTTTTTCGCTCTCCTCTGGTGATATAAGACGGCTATACTATTGTTACATAAAGCGCTGCAGGCAGGTTTAGCGGAGGGTGAATACAGCTCCTTACAGTAGTCGTAGTAGTGGACGAGGGCGGTATAACACGCTGTGTCGGCCTTGCAAATCCAAATCGCTAGCGTGCAGTTTAACACTGTCACGTCGTCATCGACCGATTTCATCGCCTCGAACACGTCCTTAGCGCACGTCGAGATACGCTTTTTTCGGTATTCACAGAAAGCGTTCCCTTCGCAGTCGCAGTTAACGAACATGGCGCCGACCCTGCGATCTGTGGAGAGCAACGAAACGATAGCGTGCTTGCATTTCTCGTGGCACGGCGCGTTCTCTGTTTCCATGACACCGTTGCAGTTCAACATGAATGTCTTGAGCGCGACCCCGCAGCCCGTTCTCGACATGCACCGAGCACGGGCCATGTTACAGACCGCCGAGAACGCTGTATCCAATATGTGCATCGTCGTAAACAGGGCCAGAACAGGCGCGACGTTCACATGCATCGTCAAATATCAACCTCATAAACGCATCGTTAAAGGCACCCGTGTGACGACGCAGCAAAGCGAACAGACCATCCTGCAATAACGCAATGGTTATTCCATTCACACGAGTTTTGTATGTGCTATAGGCCACATTTTATCGGCGTCAATCTTTTTGTGAATACTGATAACTAGTCCGTGGTCGGACGCAACCAAACATGGAAGAGTGGATGAGTGAGTGTATCCACACGGACCTAGTCACTCTCGATATCCAATTCTAACTTTAGTTAGGAATCAAGTTTTTTCTCTTTTCACCCGGTATTTATAGAGCATATAATATCTACCAATCTGTACCTTTGTCAACAGCGTTTTATTCGATATATGAAGGCACAATACAAATACTTGTTGATTTAGCTGGGAATTTTTTGTAGTCAATTTATATAGCGTGGTCAATATACGTAGCAACATAAATGTATATCAAAGTATGAATACCCGTGGAGTTGATTGAGGTAAAAAGTACAACAATATGATGGCGATGTCAAGAATAATTCACAGTCGAATCGATGTGATTATAATCTTTTACTTTATGAAAAAATTCGAAAGGTTTTCTAGTTCTCTGGATCTATAATTATCGTCACGGCTAATTTTATTTTAATATTTTCACATTTCAGTCTCCAATACAAGTCCCCCTCGTCACATTAATGCCGCACCGTCATTTATATAGGGTTGAGTTACTTGCTATATATCAGAAGATAGCTATTGCAGGTTTTAACACATGTGAATTGCGTCTAATCGTGAATTTGTTTCCCCTTCGCACTAGCCGTCGGCCCACGTGCACCAGTAATCAGCTCGATATTTATTTACTACAACACCGACATTATTTTCTCTTACACTATCGAGTGTATATATTTATATTGGTCTAAGATACTCGCCGGCTTGTTTGTTATCGTAGATATATCTTCAGAGTTCGTAGCATACATAGCTCACGGTACATATTTTATATGGTTGCGTGTATGGAATCTAAGCTAATAGGCACGAATGCGATGGATGTATCAATAGGGGAAAACGAACGAACAACAGATGCACGGGCACTTGTTGCATGCCTGCGCCCTTTTCGTATCTATCGTATAGAACATCAACCTATGATTAAATAACATTTTACCTAATATACTCGGGATGCCTGCCGACATCGTGTCTGAGTGAGGATGTCTCTGTTCACGGCTACGGTTACGGTAGGACAGAGTCAATTCGTATAGCGCCCTCTACGTGACCTAATTAATAAAAAGCGCGTTAGTTTTACTTAGATCCGTGGCTGGTATATTATAAGTATACGATCATTATTGTTATCGAACAGAGCTGAACTAAATTACTGCTAGAGCTCGTCCCAAATACTTGGATTGAAATTAAATATCTACATATATAAAAAAATATTATGCAGTATTAAGAGTGCTTTGTTCTTTCTGTAACATTCCAAAATTAGCATCTATTAAAAATAAATGTAGGCATCTACATAGTTCGCTAGGTTATTGAAATGATCATGTTATTTACTGTACGGGCGAATGACCTTTCTGAACGTTATATCAGCATACGTTGTAACGTTCACTCCGTTTGTTTGCACACACTAGAGCGACTATATAGCATACGCATCGGGAGCGAGCGCCCACGTTCTAATTATTGTTCTAAAATATTGTTTTCGCAGGTGCTTGAGATTATCTGGCTGTCAGAGAGATAACGATGCTTACCGCTGAAAAAAGGAACTGCCAAAAATATCGCGCCCGTAAGACGAGTCGAAAATAATGATTTTAACGCGCGTCCATACCTCTGCTCTAACTCACTCGTATCAAAATTAATTTATGATTAGATCGTTATTGGGATGATTCCCTACGTAACTTCCCTACCACCAATGCGTATAACTTTCAGTAAAACAGAAGGCTGAATGACATATTGGTTATTTTAGCGTAGTACATAGCGAGCTAACAGCTATGTAACTACGTAATACCCGTTTGATGGTTATACGTAAGTCATTAAGTTGGTATGAACGATTAAACAACTCGCGTAAAAAATTGACGTAAAATTATTCACTGAAAACTCGAAACTGCTTGTGATATGGTTTATCATTACACTGTCATTGTGACTCACTGTCGCTCGATGTCAATCACTGTCGCTCGATGTCAATCACTGTCGCTCACTGTCACTAAGTGTCATTAATTAATTTAAAAGCCAACTAAAAACACACCTGTTAACTAATAAATTATCAAGAATTTTCGTCATCATTGCCATTTAACTATTCTTTACCCGGCAATCGCAATCTTAGTTTTATATTCCCAATCTACAATTACGCTGGTTTTGATGTATACAATTATGATTATGATATTACATATATTGAAAATTGCTGAAAATATCGCAGAAATATGTGATCATATATGTGTTCAACCAGGTTATTAGTGCACTCCTCTTAGTTATTAGTGCAGGAAGCTCATTAGTGTTTTAGTGCTAATTTATGTGTGTGTTATTTTCAGACGCTGTTTAGGCCATATCGATGTTTTTAAATAGTTTTTTCATTGATGTAAAGTGTGTTAGACAGCAATGCTATTAGTGCATTTTAAATAAAATACATTTCAGTGTCGCTCACTGTCAGTTGCTGCCATTCAGTATCGCTCACTGTCACTCGGTGTCTTTCAGTGTCGCTCACTGTCACTCGCTGTCATTCAGTGTCTCTCACTGTCACTCGCTGTCATTCAGTGTCTCTCACTGTCACTCGCAGTCATTCAGTGTATCTCCTTGTCACTCGCTGTCATTCAGTGTATCTCACTGTCACTCGCTGTCATTCACTGGTACTGACGTTTTTAGATGGCAAATCTTATGCAGACATTACTATATATAGCTCTTAAATCACTAGTCAGCGAAGGGTCCGCATCAAAGTCAACGATTACTAGTAATGCCGATGTAAAAACTCTATGACAATGTTATAGGAGAGTTTATAAAATCTCAGTGGTAACACTACATTATAGTTTAGATTATCCTGGATACTAGCTAGTTAGCTCGTTACCTTTGTTTGTTTCTCTGATATTGCTTCTGTGTTTATCTGATATAAGCGAACGCAAACTAGTAAACACTCACTGTGCTGTTCTGTTCGAGGAGACTCTTACTGCGCTGTAGATGACTGTGCACCGCCGTGGATTGTAGACTGTAATGTAACTATGTAAAATTATTTACCTTTGTGTATCGAGTGTCATACGATGTTGAACTATAGTTTACTATACGAGGCTGTACAATAGAGTGCCGAGTAGCTACAAAAACTCGCATAAAGTATGGAAACTATATCAATAATACAAGACGCATCGGCGCTTTGGTAATAACTAGCCGTACAACTTATGTAGTCTTCGAACAACACACACACACGCACGCACACACACAAACGTCTCGAGTACTGTAACACAGTTTGCGTTTCTACAAAGAAATGGGTCTCTATGTAAGAGCGCCCGAGAGTTGTACGTATTGTGGAGCGGTAACAGCGCGCGTCGGTTATACTGTGGCGTGCTTGTGAGATTGCAATAACGGGACTAACGGCGAAGACCCACCGACCGACCGTGTATTACAGAAACTGTGTCACGCGTTAGTGGAACCGACCGTTCGGCATCGTCGATTGTCCCATAAACGAGTGGTTTCACGTGTTTGCATGTATCGTTACTTGTTAGTCGTTACTGCACAATGACGCTGTTAAAGTAAAGCAGGATGCAAAGAGACAGTCGCGCTTACCGATTAGTGATGTGCGATTCCCGTAGCTCGACCCAAATATTTGTTATTTGTGTGTCGCGTCTACCATTCGTGAGGTCCATCTTTAATATTTACAAAACCAGAATGAATTAATTACGCAGGACTGCACCTGCATCAGGTAAACTGTTTGGATTGTGAGCGAAGGCCAAGAGAGAAGGCGAGGTTTCAGTGCGACTTGATTCATGGCGGCTAATATCAGTCGCACAATAATGCCTTCTTATATCCTTAAGTTAAATTTAATTTTACAATGACGGATTTCTCGACAAATCTCTTTTTCTCATTTTCTGTTATGGACCACGCCGGAAGACTTCCTGGTTCGTCTGGATTTGAACTCGCAATCCCAGGTATGAAAGTCGCTCCCCTAACCAGCCCCCCCCCCCCACCGGCGCTGATAGACCGTATTGCCGGGTAAAGAAATTCGTTTCACATACTCCCATGGTGAACCTGTTCTAAGAAAGATTAATAACATTTTTTGGAGTATTCTCAATATTATTAGTAGTTATAGAATCATGGGTGTCTCGTGGAGTTTGTTGATTCAGTGGTAATGTAAGGGATGACGCCTTCAAACTTGCGATTGGCTACCCCCTGTGAGTCCTTGCATACCGCCATTTGCCATTTGCAAGTCCGGGATATAAATGCCTAATTTACCTTTTTTACTTGATATATACCGTATATACTCGCCTATAAGACGGTTTTTAAAGACAAAATTTCAATCCTTAAAGTCTACCCCCCAGCCCCCGTCTTACAGGCGAGTCAATAAAAATTAAAAAATTTTGGGCAGTAAAAATATACCGATACATACCTTCAGACGTCTTTCTGTTGCATAGGCCTTATATTACTACAATAAAAAATATAATCAACACATTTTGCGTTCGTCACATTTATTAGAATACAAAAAAGGGTAAGTTTCCCATACAAATTATAATGGCGGCCGATCGCCGTGAATGACTGAAGAAGGGGGCAGCACCCTCAAACTTCACCCTCGACTTATAGGCGGGTCAAGAGCAAAACCACGATTTCGACGGCCAAAGTTGGGGGGTCGACTTATAGGCGAGTATATACGGTACTATATTTAATCAAAGATTCATTGCTCAAAAGATGTTGCCTGCTGCGGTAGCTGCATGGTGAAATATGACAAGGAAATCATCTGCTAACACATGGTAAAGATGCCTTTATATAAATTTTCCAGCCATGTTTATAATACGATGATTTTCTCCTTTTGTATATATTTCAGCATTCATTTCTATTAATAGAAACATATAATTAGTCCTTCGTCAGTCCCAGTCGTACAGTGGTGAAAAGGGCAGTTGTTCATGGAGATATTAAATTTACACAAACCGGGTTTCTTTCCCTAGCCCTCTGGCAAAGAAATTGAGAGAGAATTACAATAAATTTATACAGCAGCTATTCAGTATTCAATGTAGATACAATATTTTTGACACTCACGTATCACCCGTGAGGAAAAAGAACGAGTGTGTACCTGTTGTATGACCAGCATTTACCAAGTTGATGATAGCCTTAAGATATCCATACTCCAGCTATCGGGAATGGATCACTTGCTGAAGATAACAGAAAAACCAATTGGCTAGCAGCTTTGAACCTTTGACCTTTCAGTTATGAGTACAACCTTTAACTACTTGGTTATGATCATCCGATCAACCGTTTGGGTATCGACAATCTAATTTCTTTCCACTAAAAAGTTCCACTCTTTCACGTTTCATGTTGTTGCTGGTTGACGGGGGAAGCAGTTAGTCAAGTGGTAGGAACACCGGACTTGTAACCGAAAGGTCGCGGGTTCGAAATTTCCCACCAGTTGACTTTTCTGCAGTGACCTCAGCAAATCATTTATCCCCTATTGCTGGAGGGAACCCGTCTCTAAAATTGGTATATGCTCAACATTATGCTTAGCAGGGTGGTATGTGAGTGTCGAAGGTATTGTATATGCGCTGAAAAGCTGCCAATAACATTTCATTGTAAAGCGCATCAGAGAGCCTTTATTGGCTGATACTTGCAGTATATAAATGTTGTATTGTACTTGGCTTTTAGAACGGGAACAAGAATCGCGTTATGCTGAAGCCGGTGATTCTGGACAATATCCTCGAGAAGCACAAGGCGGACGTGATCAAGTTCATGGAGGAGGAGAACGCGGGTCCGATTAACCACGCCAAGCAGTACGACAAGTACATGTTTCTCATAGACAAGCAGGTTCGGGACGTTTGTGATATATCGTAGAGTGTCGTGAGGTATCGGAGAAATTCACGCTTGATTTCATGATTGTATTAGTCGCAGCCGTGTGGAAATGCTGACCAATGGTGAAAGTGCTGTCCAGTACAATCAAAAATGTGGCCCACGGGTTAAATGCGGCCCATTTCTATCAAAAATTTGGCCTATGGGCTAAATGCTGCGGTCCATGTCTACCCAAAATGCAGCCCAATTCTATCAGAAATTTGGCCCACAGGCTAAATGAGGCCAATTTCTTTCAAAAATGTGTTCAACAAGCTAAATTATTATTATTATTATTATTATTTAAAGTGGCTTTCTCTAAAGATATTCTAACTTATTATGTACAATCTTGATGGC
>WURV02186592.1:0-12763 GCA_011762755.2 Epimenia babai | reverse complement strand
GGAGTTAGCTCATGTACCGCCGTCACGCCTTCACCCTCATCGAACTACTCGTCGTTATCTCGATCATCGCGCTGCTGATCGCGATCCTGCTGCCGGCGCTGTCGATGGCCCGGAACGCAGCCAAACAAGCCCAATGTCTCACCAACCTGCGGAGTTTAGCAACCGCCTCTCACGCCCACGCAGCAGACAACAACGGGGCGTTTCTTCCAAACCACCCCCGGTACTCGCCGCAGGTCGTTGAAGTCGCCGAGCTTGGTACCCTCCCCGGTGAAAGCAGTCGGGAAACCTGGGACGGATATCTAGAAGACTATTCTACCGAATACGGTAGCCAGTCCATGTATTGCCCGTTCTTTGCCAATGACCCTTTGCATTCCTTTGGGAATGGTTGGGCGAATACGACTGGAATTCCTGGCCTGACGCTCTTTGTTATTGGCTACGCGAACTTTACCTCACCGACGGACAAGCCAAACACTCCTGATTGGGTTTCAGCAATTCCTGCCCCCGACCGAACGGACAACACGGAACCGGATGTTCCGATCTTTGGGGATATGATTGAAGGGCAGCTAAGCGGCAACTCTTGGCTCTTCTACTCTCACGCCGAGGGAGGGTCGGTAGGGGGAGGAAATGTCAACGAAGGGACTGCTATTACGGGGCCACTGGGATTCAACTCGGCTTTCGCTGACAGCTCAGCAAGTTGGATCGACTACTCTCCGAATTCGGACGAGATCGAGATCGCACGAGGCAACCCCGCACAAGGCTTCTTCTGGGCCTACAACTCCCGGCCGTAAGCGCCGCAACTCGCTCGGCGGGACTATCGCCCCAGTGGCGATTGATTTCGGTTTTCAGCCGTCTCGGCTTCCACCCTCGCCTCTACCCGCTTCGTCAATCGGGCGAACCCCAGCCAGGCGACGGCGCTGCCGGCGGCGGTGAGAGCGAAGACCCACGGGCCGATGCCGTGGAACGCGGGGGTCTGCAGCGCGTCGGCCAAGAATCCCCCGCCGCCCCATCCCGTGAGTAGGAGGATGCCGAGGTAGGGCGCGACGACGCCGCGCACGCCGGTGAGGGTCTGGTGGATACCCATGTAGGTCGCGGCGAGTCGGCGGTCGGCGAAGTCGTGGTGGCCCAGTTGCCAGGCGAGGGAGCCGCCGCCCGCGGTGATGCCCTGCACCATACGCGGGACGACGAACATCAGCGGGTTGCCGGTGAGACCGGCGATCAGGTACAGCGACTGGGTCAGGATCCAGAACAGCCCGTGGCGCATGCGGAATCGCGCGATGTGGACGCCGTCGAGGAAGCGTGCCCAAAGGGGGATGCTCAGCGTCATCATGATGAGCGGGAGTGTCGCGGTGAGCAGCGTCGATAGCGAGTAGGCCGAGTCGGGGTACTGCGTTTCGACCAGCCCGACGATGAGCCGGACGACAGCGACCTGGCCGGCCATGTTGGCCATGCCGGCGACGAACTGCCAGGTCATGTAGCTGCGGAAGAGGTGGTCGCGGCGGAGGACCTGCACAAAACTCTCGCGCCGCGGCGTCGTCGGGTCGGCGGGGTCTTGGTCGGGGAAGGGCTCGGCGTGTTGCTGCCGCTCGAAGTCGAGTAGCGACTGCTCCCGCCGGACGCGCAGCTTGGCGACAGCGACGACACTGACGAGCCCGACCGCCGCGCCGATTGGGTAGAGCAGGCGGAAGAGTTCCGGCTGTTCGTTGAGCAGGGAGTAGGTCACCAGGGGGATGACGGCGAGCAGGATCGTCATCATGACGGTGAACCGGCCGGTGACGCGTGCGCGTTGGTCGCGTCGGTAGTTGGCACGCCAGATGACGGAGCGGACGTTGAGCATGCCAGCGATGAGGCAGCGTGCGGCGACGACGATGGCGACCAGGGCGTTGGGACCCCAGCCGGTCGTGGGCAGGAGCGCGATGGACCCGATGAGGAGCATGAGCACGAACTGGATACAGGCGAGCATCGCGGCCTTGGGTCGGCCCCGCATGAGCTTGGCCCAGAACCCGGAGGTGATGTTGGCGAACATCGGGGCGGCGATGATGGTCGCGAACCCGACTTCGCCGACGTCGAAGTGCAGCTTGGCGAGGATGGAGACGACCGAGCCCTCGACGAGGGCCGTTGCGCAGGGGAGCGTGGCGAAGCTGACCAGCTCGCGCCGGTACCCGGGCCGAGCCATGACGGGCTGGTGGGATGGCGCAAAGCCACGGAGGTAGTTTTCGAGATAAGCGAGCATGAGGGCACGCCATCATGCACATTGGGGGAGAAATGACCAACGACGAAGCTAAAATATCCAGTGACAAGGCACGCCAGGCCCAAGTCATTGGCCATCGATGCTTACAACTTGACACGGTTCAGGACCCGGATCAGCGCATTGACTTGCTGCTTGACTTGGCCCAGGTCTTCCTGCTCTTTTTCGAGGACGGAGATCACTTCGCTGGCTTGCTCGGTGATCGGCGCGAAGCCGTAGCCCGCCCCCGCGCCCTTGAGTACGTGGGTCAACCCCTCGATCGCGTCGTTGTCGCTCTTTGCGTTGGCGTCGCGCAGCTTCGTGATGTAGCCGCCCAGCCCGCGGACAAACTCGGTCAGCAGCGGCTTCATCTCCTCGTCGTCGCTGACGGTCGAGAAGATCGGCTGCTGGTCTTCATCGCTAGAGAGGTCCACGCCCAAGAGTGTCTGCGCCTGTTCGAGGAGCTGCTCTGCGGTGAATGGCTTGGTGAGGAACGCGTTTGCGCCCGCCTGCGTCGCGGTGTCGGCGGCCTTGTCGGCCTCGTCTGCGGAGACCGCGATAATCGGCGAGTTGTATCCCGAGGCCCGCAACGACTCGATCAGCTTTGGCCCATCCTCACCGCCTAGCCGCATGTCGACCACGGCGAGATCGATATTGCTCTCTGCCACAAGCGCCTGCGTTTCGGTCGCGGAAGACGCCAGGTGTGTCTCGAACCCCGCGCGTCCCAGCCAGAGGCCAAACAGCTTGCGGTCGGTCGGGAAGTCATCGACGATCGCGACAGTTCCCGCGATGCGTTTGACATCTTCCCCCGCCTGCATCTCGGCATCTTCGGCTAACTCCTGCAGGTGGATCATCTCTTCCTCTGGCGAGAGGTGGACAAAATCATTGAGGTCGATCGCCTCATCAAAGACGACGGCGACTTCGTGGACGATGCCGCTGACGTGTCGGCAGTTTCGGATCACGCCGTGGAGGGTCTGCCACTCACCGCCCAGGGTTTTGAGCATCACGTCGCAGCGGATATCGACGTAGATGTATCGGCCGTGGACAAAGGCCATGCCGCGCCGGCTGAGATTACGCGGGACGACGGCGAGGCGGGTGGACCCGCCGCTCTCGTTGTTCAGGGTGAGGATGGCTTTGGCCTCGGTGTACTGGACGCGGAGGGCGCGTCGCTCCGAGGTGACGGCCTTTCCGCCTGCGCTGTTGACATCCTCGACGAGCTTCTGCTTGTCGCGGTCGCTGATCCGCAGGGTCTCGATGGGTTCGTGGCCGTGATTCTGGGAGCTCATCACCGTTCCTCGGGCCCAGGATCGTGGGCGTCGAGATCAGTTGTGTCTGATCTCTCTTTCTATCGACGATTCGGGCGCGCCGTTTCACCGCTGGTCGCTCCGGGTTTTTGCCCGACAACGCCGCTGCGGCCGATAATCACTAGCATCACCACCCGATCGTCTTCTTTGCCCCGCCCCACCCCGCGCCTCCGTCATGCTGCTTTTTGAGCTGATCGACAATCTGCCGCTCACGGTGCTCGCCGGCTCTGCTGACGCCGAGGTCCTTGACCTCAGCGACGACTCGCGGCGGGTTGAGGCGGGGACGCTGTTCATCGTCCGTGGGGAGCTGGATGAGCGGGCGATTGGGTACCTGCGCATGGCGCTGCAGCGCGGTGCGGTGGCGGTGCTGACCCCGTCGCAACAAGTGGGCGGCGGAGAGGCGCTGGGCCTGCCCGAGGGTGTCACACATATCGCTGTCAAGCCGGGTGCCTCGGTCGACCAGCGTCTGGCCGGGCGGCTGGCCGAGCGTTTTTTCGACGGGCCGGCGAGCAAACTCACGCTCATCGGCATCACCGGGACCAACGGCAAGACCACCACCGCGACGATCGCCCAGCACCTGCTCCGCGCCACGGGACGTAAGCCCGGCCTCTTGGGCACCGTCCACCTCGACACCGGCCACCCCGCCGGCCCGCGCGCAGCCGAGCTCACCACCCCCGGCGCGATCGACCTGTCACGCCTCCTCGCCGAGATGGTCGCCAACGGCTGCGACAGCGCGGTCATGGAAGTCTCCAGCCATGCCCTGCACCAAGGCCGAGCCGACCACCTCCGTTTCGCCGCGGCCGGGTTCACGAACCTGACACAAGACCACCTCGACTACCACGGCACGATGGAGGCCTACGCAGACGCCAAAGCACTACTGTTCGAAGCGCTGGGCGAGGATGCCACGGCGGTAGTCAACGGTGACGACCTCGCCGCCGCGCGGATGGTGAGGGGCTGCAAAGCGAAGGTCGTGACCACCCATGTCACCAACGATGCGCGGACGCTGGCTGACGCTTGTTCATTGCGAAAGTCCTGTGCCTGCGCGATTGCTACCGAGCTTTCGTCTTCGCACTGCCGAGCGGCGTTCATCGGTCCTTGGGGTGAGGTAGAAGCCTCCCTGCCGCTCGTGGGGCCACACAACCTTGCGAACGCGATTCAGGCGGCGGCGCTGGTGTTTGCGGTCACCGGCTTGCAGGACGAAGCGTTGCGAACATCGCTCGCGGCCTGCCCCCCTGTCCCCGGACGCCTCGAGCCGGTGGGCCCGCGATGGCCGGAGGTGATCTCGCAGCAGGATGCAAAACGCTTCCCGACCGTCCTTGTGGATTATGCCCATACGCCCGACGCGCTGGACAATGTCGCGGCCTCGCTGCGGCCCCTCACGGCTAAGGGCGGCCGACTGATCATCGTCTTCGGCTGCGGTGGCGATCGCGACCGCGCGAAACGGCCGCTGATGATGAAGGCCGCGTGTACGCACGCGGACCTGGTCATACTCACAAGTGACAACCCACGGACGGAAGACCCCTCGCAGATACTCGACGACACGGCTCGCGGGATCCCGCCAGAGGTGGCGTCGGTCTCAAGTTGCGGTGTCGCTCGGCCGGCGACCAGTGGCCCCGGCTGGCAGGCCAAAGATGACGTGGTTCACGCACGCCGAGTGATTGTCGAGCCCGACCGGGAGCAGGCGATCCGCGAAGCGATCACACTCGCCCGCCCCAGTGACACCGTCCTCATCGCCGGCAAGGGGCACGAGGACTATCAGATCGTTGGCACCACCAAGCACCACTTCGACGACCGCGAACATGCCGCCGCCGCCCTGCGGGAGCGGCCTCATACTCCAACCCCCTAGGCCCATGGCTTAGAGGCGAACGGCCGCGACCCGAAACGCCGTTGGATACCACGAATCTGCCCCGCCTCCCGGCCCCACCCCGCTGACGCTCGCACAACTCGCCTCAAAGCCGCAGGTTGGGACGATTACAATCTAAAAGCTCACTCCTCACCCCTCGCTCCTTCCCGCATGACCTTCTGGACCTACGACCATCTCGCACAAGTCACCGGCGGCACCTGGCGTGTCCCCCCCGCCGACGGCGGAGCCATACTCCCCGCCGCCGCGCGGGCCCTGGCGAACGACGACAAGTTCCGGGGCCCCGTCCTCTGGCACGACACCCGCGAGGTCCAGCCGGGCCAGTGCTACCTGGCGATCAAGGGCGACAACTTCGACGGCCACGACTTCGTCGCACACGCCTTCGAGAAGGGTGCCGCGCTAGCGATCGTCAACGCGCGTGCCCTCCCCCAATCATCAATCATCAATCAGCAATCAGTAATCCTCGAAGTCCCCGACACCATCAAAGCCCTGCAAGACCTCGCCCGCGCGTATCGCGGCGAGCTTGCCCAAGGGGCGTGTAAAGTCATCGGTGTCGCGGGCTCCAACGGCAAGACGACGACGCGGCACCTGATCCACCACGTCCTCACCCACGCCGGCAAGACCGGCGCGCAGAGCCCCAAGAGCTTCAACAACCACCTCGGCGTCCCGCTCACCCTCCTCGCCGCACTTCCGGGGGACGACTTCGTCGCCTGCGAGATCGGCACCAACCACCCCGGCGAGATCGATTTTCTCAGCGCGATCGCCCGCCCCGACATCGCGGTGATTACGAGCATCGGGGAGGAGCATCTGGAGTTTTTCAAGACCGTCGCCAACGTCGCGCGTGAAGAAGCTGCGATCATGACACACGTCGTGACCAGCGGTTGGGTATTCGCTCCGCAACAGGATTGGGATCGATACCTAGCGAAACGAAACACCAGGACTGATATCGAGATCGCGCACGGCCCCATGGATGTCGAAAGTGTTTGGAATATTGGGATCGGTTTTGGCGCCCATATGGAATCGAATGCCCAGTTAGCGGCTGGTATCGCTTACCGCTTCGGTGTAGACGTGCTGACATGTGAAGAAGCATTTCTTCACGCTTCACTGCCGGAAGGTCGCGGCACTCTTTTGGTATTTGGCGATGTCCGAGTGATCCACGACGCGTACAATGCGAATCCATCGAGTACGAGCGCCGCGATCGAAGCATTGTATATGCGTGACCTCGACCAACCGCATCGGCGTAAGGTTGTCATCCTTGGAGATATGCTCGAACTTGGTGATCATGCCATAGGTGCGCATCAATCTGTTGGCATCCGTCTCGATTCGCAAGACTGTGGCTTATTCATCTGTATCGGCCCGTTTGCGCAGCACGCAATGGAATCATGCGAAGACATCCCAGCCCACGGCTTCCCCGAATGGTCTGATGATCTCCCAGAAAAAATCGCAACGCTGCTCAACCCCGGCGACACTGTGCTCCTCAAGGCCTCGCGCGGAATGCGGCTTGAACGGCTGATCCCGGCGATCGAGAAGCGGTTTGGGAAAGCCGAACTCGCGGAAGGGGTGGGTGAAACGTGAACAAAAAACTTGTGTATACGAATAGCCGCCGCGTCATATGCGGCGGATCCACGGCCACAGACCGTGGGCTTTACACCCAATAAACTCGATCCTCAATCCTCACCCCTCGACCCTACTCCCTTGATCTACCTCCTCATCCAAGCCCTGGAAGACTCGCTCGAAGGCTCGTTCTTCAGCTTCCTGCGTGTGTTCTCGTTTATCGAGTTCCGTGCGGCGCTGGCGATGATCCTGTCGTTCTTCTTTGTCGTCACGGCCGGGCCGCGCGTGATCCGCTGGCTGGTGTCAAAGAAGATCGGTGACCAGCCGGAGTTCCACAACAAAGACATCAACGAGCTGATGAAGGCCAAGGCCAACACGCCGACGATGGGCGGCATCCTGATTGTCGGCGCGGTCGCGCTGACGACGTTGCTCCTCGCCGACATCAGCCGGGCCAACGGGTTCTATGTCTGGATGGGACTGATCTGCATGGTCGGCATGGCCGCGATCGGCGGCGCGGACGACTGGCTCAAGCTCACGGCTGCGGTGCGTAAGCCCGGCTCGCGCGACGGGCTTTACTCGTGGGAAAAACTTGTCTTCCAGTTTGGGCTCGCGGTGCTGCTTGGCATCTTCATCTACCACCACGGTGGATCGAAGTACGTCGAGCTCAACACCTTCGCGGATATGGCTCATACGCTCAACCTGCCGGGGCTGAAGACGTGGGTGTTTGTGGACGGGTCGTGGGTGCCCTCTCCGAAGCTGATCGCGCTATCCATCGGTGTGTTCGTGCCGGTCGCGGTTGTCATGATCGCGGGGACGAGCAATGCCGTGAACCTGACAGACGGGATGGACGGCCTCGCGGCGGGGATCACGGTGATCGTCTCGTTCGCGTTTATGGTGCTGTGCCTGATCGCGGGATACCAGAAGGGAAACTTCATCCTCGCGCAGTACCTGCTCGTGCCGCACATCCCAAACGCGGACGAGTTGGCCGTGCTCGCCGGGGCGATGGCCGGGGCGTGCCTGGGGTTCTTGTGGTTCAACTGCTACCCCGCGCAGGTGTTCATGGGCGATACGGGCTCGCTTGCGCTGGGTGGGACGCTGGGCTACCTCGCGGTGGTCACCCGCCAGGAACTCCTGCTCATCATCATCGGCGGCGTGTTCTTTTGGGAGATGCTCTCGGTCATCCTCCAGGTCGGTTCGTTCAAGCTGCGTGGCGGCAAACGCATCTTCAAATGTGCCCCGATCCATCATCACTACCATCAGCTCGGCTGGACAGAACAAAAAATCGTAGTGCGCTTCTGGGTCATCACCGCGATGCTTGTCGCGATCGCGCTGGCGACGATTAAGCTGCGGTAGAGATGACACAGTCCGTTAGGTGGTACCGCGCTAGCGGTCGGTCGGGCGCGAGCGAAGTTTATGTTTCAGCGACCGGCGGCTAGCGCCGTTCCGCTCACGCGCTATTCGTCCGCGTGGTGCTGCTCGAAGTGTTCGCGAAGCAGGTCCTCCGCCAACGGGTCGGTGAGGTCGTGGAACACGCCGTGGATGTGGTCCACCCCGCCGTCGCGCGTGCAGTACTCGATGACGAACCGGTCTTGCGCGTAGATGCGGTAGTAGTGCGGCTCGTCAGGGTCGGTCGAGCCGGCCCAGGCGAAGTGGATGCTTCCATTCATCTTCGCTTCGAGTTCCATCGCCTCCTGCTCGCTAAAGCGTTGAAGATACACATCGATCAACTGTTCCAGCTTGATGATCTGGTCGCCCGAGAGTTGAGGCCAAGCCAACCCTGCCGGCTCGCGCAGCGACTGCTCCCGCCCAGGCCCGGTCACGACGTCGCCCGGTACGTCCCCGATCATCATCGCTTCGCGCTGCTCGTCTGTGAGTGTAGCGATGAACGCGAAGGCCAGGTTGTGTTCATCCGCGAGGATGCGCTTGCCCGCGTGGAGCCCTGACGGTACCACGGCCGGGGCCGTGCCCATGAACATCGGCGTGGTGATGACGCCGCCGCCCGGGCCCTCGGTAAACGTAAAGTTCAGCGACAAGTGGTGGCCTTCGAAACGCCAGCCCCATGCGCTTTGCGGGTCGGCCGGGTCGCCAAAGAAGAGGAGGTAGTACCTACCCGGGTCGCGGTGATGGTCGTCCTCGTCGCGGTTCTCCAGTTCTTCGAGGACGGATTCGAGCCAGACGATGTCCATCGCCTTGAGGTAGCCCGAGTCCGAGAGGCCGGACTGAAGCAGGCGGTGCAGGTCGTGGCGTTGTGCATCCGTCATCGCGCCAAGCGACAGACCCCGCCGACGGCGCGGGACAAAGTGCCAGTCGGCGTGCGCATCATGGGGGAGTGGGAGGACGGTGTTGGTGAGTTGGCCCTCGGTCATCGACGCGATCAGCGCCGAAGCGGCCGCGCGGGCGTCATCCCCGGCATTGAGCGACCGCAGGATCGGAGGGGGTGGAGGTGCCGGCGGCCCCGGATTCGGGTTCAGCTCGGCGCTCACCCTCAGTGTCGCGAACCCACAAGCCGGGCCAAGGTCTTGTGCGCCGTCGTTTTTTGCAGAACTCGGTGACTGACTGCAACCGGCCAAAAGCAGCACGGCGACAATAAAGGGGAAGAGGCGTGTCATACCGATCAGCGTAGCGGAGAAGTCGCTGGTGGGCTAAGCCCGTGCTTTTGGGATGATAGAGTCAGACTCTTCGCAGTTAAGAGGCATGTGGCGATCGTCCGGTGGGTGCCGAGACCGGTGTTGTTCATGAATTCCGCTGCCGTCGCGTCCCCCGCCTTGTTTCAAGGCGCGAAAATCGAGTCTTGCCTTGACATAAAACGTTTGTTTGATACGATATAGTAGAACATGTGTAACAAGCATCCGTAATGTAAGGATAAAGCCATGGAAAGACGCGTCTTATCATTCACCACGCTGGACGGGATACTAGCCGACATTCAAGCCCTCCCGATCGAGGGGTTGACTGCTTCGGGTAACTGGACGCCGGCCGGGAATGTGGATCACGTGGCGAAGGTGATCCGCTGCTCGGCCGAGGGTTTCCCAGAGGGCAAGTCGCCACTCATGCTCAAGCTGATGTTCTCGACGATGGTGAAGGTGATGGGCAAGCGGCTGTTCATGAAGCCCCTGCAGCCGGGCAAGATCAAGTTCCCGCCATCGATGGCTTGGCTTGAGCCCGAAGACGGGATTGCCTGGCCCGAGGCGGTGAAGCGGCTTGAAGACGCGGTCGCCTCGGCCAAGCAGCACGGGATGACGTACCCCAGCCCGATCGCCGGGAAGCTCAGCGAGGAGCAGTGGCTCATGCTGCACTGTCGGCACGCGGAGATGCACTTCAGCTTGATCCACTCGAGCGACGAGGCGGGCGAGGGGTAGTGCCCTTGACCGCAGTTTCGGCGCGATCGATTAGCCACCGCGTCACTCGCGGCGGGGTCGCGTCAAGCTAAATGTGATCCCCCCCCCCCCCCCCGTGTGACGCGGCGGCTATTTTCCCCTTTGTTTTTGATTTCTCCGATATGTCTACCCCCTCACCCGCGACAACTGACGACACGCGCACGCGCCTGCTCGACGCGGCCGCTGAGCTATTCGCTGCGCACGGCTATCGCCACACGCCGGTGCGCGACATCTGCGCCAAGGCCGGCGCGAACGGCGCGGCGGTGAACTACCACTTTGCGGGCAAAGAAAACCTCCACCTCGAAGCACTTGAACACGCGCGCCAGCGAGCACTCAAGGAAGACCCCTTCCCCGCGGGCCCGCCGCCGACCGGGCCGATGCCTGCCGAGCTGCGCCTGCGCCGCCACATCCGCGGGATGCTGGGCCGCTGCTTCGCGACCGGGCCCGCCGCGTGGTATGTCAACATGATCCTCCGCGAGATGGTCGACCCGACCGCCGCGCTGGCGCACGCGATCGACGGCAACATCGCGCCTCACCAACGCAAGCTCGAAGGCATCATCGCCGAGCTGTTGGGGGCCGACCAATCTGATGAGGCCGATGCTCGGCCGCGCGACCTGGCGTGTGCGGTGGCGGCCATGGCGCTGCACTACCACCACTGCCGCCCCGCCCTCGCGCATATGCACCCGGGCATGGCGTTTGACCAGGACCAAGCCGAGCGGTTGACGGAGGTGATCCACCGTTTTGCGCTGGCGGGGATTGTGGGGTATCGAGGCGAGGTCGGCTAGAGCCGGTTCATGAGGAGTTGATTCACACCTTAGAGTCGCTTGGCGAAGCCGACGCGAAAATCCCGTGCAAGAGACGGCCGTTCACTGACTACTTCGTATCCTCGCGCACAGAGCGGTTGCAATGGGTGGTGCGGATGTGACCGAGAGCGACTGCGCAATCATTGCGGAGTGTACTTGTCAACGAGCGCCCTTCACCCGTTATCGGAAGCGTTTTGCGTTGTTCAACCCCCCTCCCGCCGCGCCACTGCTACCCCGACTTTTCTGTCGTCTCAACGCTGCCCTGCCCGATACTACCGGGCAGGGACAAGGAGGTCTCCGGCAGATGGCACTTCCCAGCATGATCGCGAACGGACCTTGCCCGTTCGTCGACGAAGGCGACGGAAGGTGTGACTGCCGGATGACCAAGCAGTCCCTGGCCGACGCGTTCGACTACTGCCTCGGCGGCAGGCACCACACCTGCCAAACCTTTCACGCGATCTCCTGGGAACTGCGGGCTCAAGCCGATGACCCTTCGACCGACCTTCAACACGGCCCCCCGCCACGCCACGCTAGGCCTGCGGCCGCACGCCCCGGCGAGCGAGCCACGCCCGACATCGGCGTCCCGGCCCGGCTTACGATCGTTGGCCAGCCGCTCCCGCAATGCCCCACGCAAGCCCTCCCTGTTCGCGGCACCGGTTGAGATGTTTCTCACCTATTGCCGTGTCGAGTGCGGCTTCTCGGCCAACACCATCTCCGCCTACGCCGCCGACCTCCGCGACCTCTGGGTCTTCCTCGCTCAGCGCGGTGTGCCCGGCTGGGAAGGCCTCGACCACTCCCTCATCAGCCAGCACCTCCAATACCTGGCCGAGGAAAAGAAGCTCGAAGTCTCCTCCATCGCCAGGCATGTCGCGACCATCCGTGTCTTTTGCCGGTTCATGGAGTCCAACGACATCCTCGAGGAGAACCCGGCCGAGCTGCTCGCCCAGCCCAGCACGTGGAAGAAGGTCCCTGGCGTGATGGCCGACGAGGACGTCCGCAAGCTGCTCGCCGCCCCGCAGCCGTCTGACGGGTTGTACCTGCGCGATGTCGCGATATTAGAGATGCTCTATGCCGGTGGCCTGCGCGCTTCCGAGCTGTCGGACATGCGGCTCGAAGACCTACACCTGGACCTAGGTGTTGTCCGGGTCATGGGCAAGGGAAACAAGGAGCGCCTTGTCCCGATCGGCCGGCCGGCGCTCCGCGCGGCGCAGCGCTATATCGACGAGCTCCGCCCCGACCTCGAGAAAGCGGCATCGGGAAACAAAGTCTACTTGTCCAGGACCGGCCAGCCGATCACGCGCGTCGTGGTCTGGCAGGTCGTCAAACGCCATGCCAAGCGGGCCGGGCTAAAGGACGTGCACCCGCATACCCTGCGCCACTCGTTTGCGACGCATCTGCTCGCCGGCGGCGCCGACCTCCGCGTCGTCCAGGAACTCCTGGGCCACAGCAATATCCAGACGACCCAAATCTACACACACGTAGACCGCAGTCGGCTCAAGGATGTTGTGGCGCGGTTCCATCCGCGGCCATAGAACCAGCGCAACATGTTTGACTCAGGCGGTTTCCAAACCACCCGAGGCGGCGCTGCGCTCTGCCCCGGCTTGTTGTTCTAAGAATAGCAACGACAACAAAGTGGATCAATA
>WURV02186581.1:0-12764 GCA_011762755.2 Epimenia babai | reverse complement strand
GATCCCAAACTATTTGGATAGATGTTATATACAAACTTGATCCAATTTCCGTATTTGCTACATAGAATAGCTTCATATAATATGTATACTGTATATGTACGATAAGTATACTGCATATATATAATACGCATTCTGTATATGTATATTATGTACATTGTATATGTACGATATGTACACTGCATGTGTATAATATGTATACTGTATATGTATAATATTTATACTGTGTATGTATAACATGTATAGTGTATATGTACGATATGTACACTGCATGTGTATAATATGTATACTGTATATGTATAGTGCATATATTGTATATGTATAACATGTATAGTGTATATGTATAATGTATATACTGTATATGTACAATATGTATGATGTATATGTATTGTACTGGAACCTATCTGTATAGTCCGGTAATTCATTGTGGCGAACATACACGATCACTGGATTGACTCATTTCACATAGGGATGGAGGCAAACGCCGTAATAAAAAACCTACCGAGTCACGGCAGACGGTTGGCCTGCGTTCTTTCAAGCAATTGGTTTCAAAGAGATCAGGGACAGCCTACGTATGTCGCACAGTCTGCTAAGACTGTGATATTTTTTGAATATTTAGGATGAGATGACAACATAGGGGAAAGGTAAGCGTTATGGAAACCATCCGGAGTGTCACATCATATCGGAGTATCAACGGGTGTGCATTAAACGAGCCGGTGGAATGAAGACGCGTCGTGGATTATAAACGAGATGAGTGGAAGGGCATAATGCGGCAGCCGATCGTTCGGGATCGTGTCGGGGAGAGGGGCGATGTGCTCGTTAAACATGTCACCGGCGTAATTAAATCAGTCCGCTCGGTCCCAGGGCGACGCTAACGTCTTTATGGACAAGATCGGCTCATCCAGCGGGTCCTGGACTTCAAATTGTCGCAAGGCGTCAGTTTTAATGGGGTCTTAGACGAGTTGTGAGGCAAAACATAGCCCTAGCAGATATACCAAACGGATTTGGGAGACACTGGAACTTAGAAGCGTGTAACAATTATAATGTTTAGTGCGGGTAATTAGGATAGCCAATGTGGTTCTATAAATAGCTCGAACCCACGATCCCAGATAACTGGTCAGGTGCACCAGTTATCTGGGGTCGTGAGTTCGAGTCCCATCAGGGGTATAGGGTTTTTTCCTGTGCATTTCTCTCCGACGTTTAGTGCAGAAACAATAGACAGTAAATGTCAAGGACGATATTTAACATACCGTAGTGAAGTGTGAAGATGAAAGTCGGCTCAAGAGGATAAATTCTAGCATAGGCTCTCGTATACCAGAATAAGTTGTCGGGTGCGATGAGTATATAGGCACGGAGATTATCTACTCGGCGGCAACCAGAGAATTAGTGGCTGCATACACCTTTGTGGTCATCAAATACGACAAATGTAACACCATTTTGATTATCAGAAAATAACAAACAGAACGAACCGTCGTAGTGAAATAAATGCTGTACGATCGTCTGTAATTTTGCCTGTTATTTACATTAGAATTCATAGCGGTTTTTATACCGTGCAGAAAATATATTTTTTGTTCATGACGCTAAAACGGTTCTTGTTGTTTTTTATCGTTTCGAACTTTTCTCGTATTTGCCATTCATTCTATCACATGGCTAGTTACCAATTGCATACATCCGTCCACGCCATAGACGAGGAGCGCGTCTACGTTAACTTTTCCGCACGGACCCGCATTTCTAGCCCAATAACCTATCACAATCAACAGCATTCTCGGCACTGCCTCTCGAGTTATGTAGAATTTATCGAATCACGCGAAATTGTTTCTTTACAGGATCGGGTTATAAAGGCGAAATGTGATTAGTTGTTTCGATTGCCTCCCGCTCCGTCGCGCGCAGTCGCAGCCCGATTCATCCGGGTATTTGTCATGTTAAAAAGCAATTCCTGTTTCCCCATAAATACAGTCGCCTAATTGGATAAGGCCCGAGGAACGCTGTTCGTTTTTGTTTTCTCTCGAGACCTCGATAATATGGCGTGGTTATTTGTGAATTATGTGTTGATTAGGTGCTCTGTAAGTTGCATGGTCGTGTTCGCGCCGCGATCGTGCGAATATTTACATATCGAGACTCTGCCTAAATCCGCGAGTCCTATTGCTGATTCACTTACAGGTTCGGGTCCCACAAAGGACGTCTTAATCGATTAGTTTTGCACATTCTTAGTTATTCGCCACCACCAGGTTTGGCTCCGTCACCGAGACAGACTGCGGGTAGGGTGTCACACTGAACCACACGATATCACCGAAAACGTATGTAGTACGTACAATTCATGGTTGTATCCACAAAATCTGATACACGGGCTGCTGTTTGTTCGAAGGGGACCGTGCGGGGGGAGGCGTGGGGGTGGTGGAGAAACAAACTCGATCACACGACCGAGTGACTATGTAACTGTACAACTCGTTTTGTCTCACAAGAGTCTACTTGTTCATCTGTTCGTTGATAATATTACAAAGCAAAAATCGCCATTATCAAAAGCGACCCGGGTTTCCGATATCATAGTTATCTGGCATATAGATATATTTGCATTGTGTAGGCGAACCCCATAACTGTGTATGCATTGCGTGTACTCGTTTTCCGTGCCCTTATTGTTTTCGCGGCTTGTTTGCAGATTAGCACCTGTGTAAACGACAGCGACGTGAGAACGCGGTGCCATCTCCGCCATCAATCCCACTACCGTAACCTCACTAATGTCTCAGCGGGCACGCGTAATACTAATTGAAAACGTGACGTCACATCGATGGCCAACTCTGTCAACCTATTTCTCGATTTCCATCGCAGTTAATAATGATTAATTAACGAAATTAGCGTATAAATTAGTGATCCCACGTTACACCGCGTTTCTATTACCGCCATAGTTCCATAAATATATGACAATATTCCAATAACAGATATATGTTTATATTACTATAGATATGAATGAAATATGATGTTTACTAAGTGTTACTTTTTTTCTTAAATAATTGATATTAAGAGGATTCTAATATTAAAAGATATGATATTAACAAGAATATTTTTTTAAACGGTGGGATATAAACCTGATTGTTATATTATATTAACATGATATGTACATTAGAGCATATTTTATTAAGAGAATTGTTATATTAAAGGATATTAAATACAGAGCATTGTTCAAGTCATTATAAAAGGGTAAGATATTAATACCATTGTTATATTATCAAAGGGCATTATATTGAGATGATCGTTATATTAAAGAATACTATATTGTCAGTATTGTTGTATTAAATGGTATTATAAAAATGATGTTGTTACTTTTGAAGGGTTGTTATATTGTAAGTATTATATTAACAGCATTGTTACATTAAACGGTATTATATGAACAAAATTGTTATATAAAGCGGTATGATATTGCGAAAATGCACTGTTATAGAAAACAGTTGACCCATTCAATTCACGATACCTAAAGTAGATAATCAAGAATGAATTTCCTCTCTTTCCCCTTACCCTTCTCTCGCTTCTCGCCCTCTTTGTCTCTCTCCGCTTCCTCTTTCTCCCTCTCCCCCTCCCTCCCTCTCTCCCTCTATCTCTCTCTGTTTCTCTCTCTCCCTCTCTTTCTCTCTCTCTCTCTCTCTCTCTCTCTCTCTAACACCATCGTACTTTTATTCCACGCCCCAAGTAAATATATGCCTTATTAACAGAACAAATATACGACGCACTAATCAAACAATCCGCTATGTTCGTAGTGGAAGAATTTACATAATAGAGTCGAGGAGTATCGGCAGACAAAGTAGGGTGGAAAATGTCGTAATCTCACAGTTCGACTTTACACTGTAGCAACAATGCTATAACTATGTATATCAGTGACATTATTTGGCTCTCCTTCATTCTTCACTACAGCCTTTGTACTATGTTGTAGTGAACATATCTACGTAGTCTGAGCAGTCAATACTCGGGAAGACATGGAAGTAAGTTGTCAGACGCAAATATGGTAACACACCAGTGAAATGCGAGTTCTTAAAAAGCTGTAGGCATAAATAATCCACAAACACTGGGCGTGAGTTATCCACACGTACTCGGCGTGAGCTATCTACTAGCGGTAGACGTGAGTTATCCATAGACAGTAGGCGTGAGCTATCTACTAGCGGTAGACGTGAGTTATCCATAGACAGTAGGCGTGAGTTATCTACTAGCGGTAGACGTGAGTTATCCATAACCACTAGGCGTGAGTTATCCACCGTACTAGACGTGAGTTATTTACTAGCGGTAGACGTGAGTTATCCATAACCACTAGGCGTGAGTTATGCTAAAAAATCATATAATCGCTGTCAATATAATATCGTATTGGAATCTTCTTTCGTGGGGCCATGCTTGTGATATTCACTCAGACAGCTTCGCGGTAACACTATCGCTATTTATAATATTAAAGTGATTATTGGCTAGGCCATATATACCAGGATAATTTTCAGACTAAAGGTGGGTTCATCCGCGAGTGAGAGCGACTGTATGAACGGCGACGATACCAACCCTTGGGAGGCCCTTAATCATCTCCACATTATTCAGATGTCTCTATACTTTCTGGAGTGGATATTGCTCTTCCTGTTGCTCTATCAAATACCACGTGATTATGTTTCATCCGTTCACCGCTATGGCTATCGATCTAAACTTGCTCAGAAATGTCCAGGCACGATTTAAATATGAGCCAACAAGTGGAAATATGGACTGATTGACTGACTGCACGAGTAGTAGAGCGAACATGCCTTAGGTTCGCTTCTGGACAGCGAGACATAGCGATACACCAACGCAGAGTTAACGACTCCAGTAAATGTCGGGACATTGAGTGAAAGGACGTCATGAACACCTCACGTTTCACAGAAACACAAGTTTGCAAATGTAGAAAATGCAGCCTAATAATGCTGGATATATCAAAGTGCGAAATAGCAATAGAAAACATACCACAAAACACGATCACATGTGAAACACCTGCCAACAACACGGAAAGAGAAGGTGACACCTTATTTACTAACTAAGATTATGATTAGCACAAGCTTTCATATACAAGTATACTTCATCAGGTGCAATCTGACTTTGCACCCGATGAAGTATACTTGTATGTGAAACCTTGTACCAATCATAATCTTTCTTAGTCAATAAGGTGTTACCTTCACTTTTCATATTATACGAAATGGCTAGCACGGCAACCCACGTGTCTAAGCCAAAACGTATGCGTTGTATAAACTGAATTGCGAGAGTGTTGATGTTTTAGGTACGAATAGCTTTCAATATTTGTATGTAAAGGCACAAAAATCTCATTAACTCTATTACGTTTTGTGATTAGCTCGATTGAAGTTCACTCGTTAACTCGATTGAGTAAACAACAAAATACAGCGAAACCTGTATTAAGCGACCGTTCCCGGGAGAGGCGTAAAACGGTCGCTTGAGACAGGTGGTCGCTTAATACGGTGAGTGTACTTATATACCGAAAACGCCCGGGACCGCCGAAAGGCGTCGCTTAAGACGAGTGGTCGCTGTATACGAGTGGTCGCTGTATACGAGTGGTCGTTAGAGCAGGTTTCACTGGAGCTCAATATACCGTATTGATGTTGGGATGTCTTTATAGGAACACTACAAGTAAAGGTAACACCAGATTGACTGGCTAAGTTTATGATATACTCTTACAATTATACTTCATCAGCTGAAAAATGAGTGGGGTGGTGAGACACACCGCGGAAGCAGTTAGTCGAGTGGTAGGAAGAGCTCGGACTGGTAACCGAAGGGTCACGGTTTCGAAACCTCCCACCAGTCGACTTTTCTGCGGTGATCCCCATCAAGTCATTTGTCCCCAATTGCTGGAGTAAACCCGTTTGCAAAATTAGTAGATGCTCGATATTATCCTTGGCGAGGTGATATGTGAGTGTCTAAGGTATTGTATATGCACTGAATAGCTGCTAAAATGTTTCATTGTGAACCGCATGTGAGAGCCTTTATTGGCTGATACTTGCGATCCATAAATGTTGTACTTTACCTTTAACTTTTAGACGGAATATATACTGGAACAAAAACAGCCTAGAAAATTGCAAAAACGACGGTAGTGGGCTGTGTATGTAGAAAGGGGAGTCTTCTCATTGTTGAAAAGCAGTACTCGTGTGTATGGCGTGGTTGTAATCTTGGTTCGCTTCCATGGTCATTTCAAATGTGAATCGTTATTTGAAACGAAAAAAAAACCAAAACGACCCTCTGTGTGAAATGACGTTTATCGGGGACAATATCTCATTCCAATTGGTCATCGTCGGCCTATATCGACTTGACCAGTCACTCTCCAGGACACCAAAACCGATCGTGTACAATTGTACAGGTGTACTGTTGATATTGGCATTAACCGTGGCTGCGGCGTAAACCCATGATCCTGTTGCACCCGTATGGTCTGTTTGTGCTGAATACACGAGAGCGCGGCGCAGTCCTGAACGGATAATAAAAACAAGCCATCAGGTGTGCGCGTCGAATGCAATTAGCTTATTGAAGCAAATTTCACAAACCGCTGTTACGTCGGCTTAGACGCTATGACACGCGGGGTGTGTTTACACACGATGAGAGTTTCTTCAGTTTGAGCCGCCAATATACGTATACAATATAGAATTAGCTCCCTTGTACATCGTGCATATTTGCACTGTGTTATTACAATGTATTACAATGTATTACAATGTATACCCCGACATTGTTATGGGAAACACCCTGTGTTTATCGAGTCATTTCCCATTAAGACGCACGCTACTGTTTGGGAACCACTTCCGCGGCAGATGTGAAACTCCGTCGGGCGTAGCTAATTTGGGTAAATTGCGATTTATCGCCAATGTATACGTCCGTCCGTCCGTCTGACTACGAACAACTTTAAGAAAAAGTTATGAACCTATAGCACGAACTTTTTCTGAAGAGAACGATACAGCCAATAGTGAAATTATTAATTTTTATCCCGAATTCAGTTGTTTATTCGAGATTTCAAAAGCTCTTTTGATGAATAAATTATATAAAATTGTACGAATAATGAGTGGCGAATGGACGAAAGGGTTTCTTTTGAGGTCTTCCTGCATTAGGCTACCTCGGTTCTTGTCTTCGAACGAAAGAACCCTGTTAGCGTTCGGAACGCTGTGACGACAATGGTGACGTCATGCCGTCAGAGGAGGAAAAATTATAAATGTACCCTTTGGGAATAGTCATTAATTTGTCGTCGGTCACAGACTCCGTTTTATACCACCACAGGTGCTTCTGCATCCAGTGGCAATACCACCCCAACATCACTACTGTATGACTACTCACTCCCTAACGAGCCATAAATTCTTTGTCACTCTAGTACATTGGATTACAGCTTTGTCGTCCCCGGCAACCGTCGCCAAACATACCTAAACATTCCGGAAATTACATTCCACGTGTAGGAGCAAAAGTGACGTAACTTTTTCGGGTACCTAATAGACCTATATGTAATGATACTAGAAGGATCCATTGATATAATCATGTATTCGATGTAATTGCCATTGCGATCGGCATGGCAATTTAACTCGGGCGTTACGTAATCATTTAGTGATTTTCATAATTACTAATGGCATGATTGGACTATTTTATTGCTCGGCACCATTCCCAACGCCCTGTGCATGCGGCGGAGTGATACATGACAGACTGGGGCTAATCGGTAGCACAGTCGTTTACACGGCTGTTCCGGGTTCGAATCCCGGACCGGTCACCTATCACAACCGCAGTATTATGCGCAGAGTTCTCACAAAACGTCACGCAATACATACACATGTCACATTACGTCACCCCATACGTACATATCTCACAAAACGTCATATAATACGTTCACATGTCACAAAACGTCGCCCAAGACGAACATATCTCGCAAAACGTCACATTATACGTTCACATGTCACAAAACGTCACCTCATACATACATATGTCACAAAACGTAACATACTACATAGAAAAACGTCAAATACTAGTCATACACTTATATATCACCAAAAATATTATCAAATTGCACTATGCCGATATTCATTATCGGTTTCCAGTTGCTACCCTTCGCAGCGATAGATACACCAATGGGTGTAGGTAAGGACAGGATCATGCGTACTGAAACCGCTTATGTGACACGATAAAGGGCAAGGGGCGTAACTGCACATTTCATTGTGTTTCATAAATCACTATGGGAGACCATAATTCACGTTAATTGTTAATTAATAAAATTCAATAATTTTTCGTATCCACGTTTTACATTATCGTATCTTCATATTTGGGTGGACATGGTATTCTGAAATGCTAAACATTCACAGTGAAAAAAGGGGGGAAATAATTGATTCACGCGACTTCCGTGTTTTGATGTCGCGAAATCGCTTGACATCATCATTCGCCCTATTTTCATAACTGAATGCGGAACCAATATGTTACCCTTTTTTCAAAACCGGACCACGACATTGACACTTTTAAATGACCAATCGTCTACAAAAACTCAAAACACATCAACAAAATTTATTTGGTTGTTCGGGTTCGTGGTTTATCGCGATTCTGTTTTATCATTTGTCACTCGAATATCTCGAATAATTAACCAACTTTTTAAGGTGTTGCATGATTCATGTAATGCAGAGATTAAGAATGTATTGTTTAAGTTCGAAAGCTTGTAATATTTTTCACCGTGAAATACCGAGTAAAAAGTCTTTCATTCGATCGGCCCACGATCTCCATATTGCCAGTCTGCTCCGGTCCAAACCGAGCAAAGAATAGATAGTTCGTTCTGTATAAATGGGTGTTTATTTCTTATTTATTGTATTTATTTATTCAACAAAAAAACAAACAATGAATATATATATATACAAAATAACCTAGGCACGATATATACAATAATGATTTGTTAAAGTACGTACAAGATGACGGATTATTTTCAATAATGTTTGCTTTGTTGAAAGGAAGTGCTTGAAGTTGAAAACAAGTTGTAAGTCATTTCCTCGATGCCTGAGAATTTAGATATAAAATTTCTAGATATAGTTCAATATGACAAACATTATACAATATATAACACATTACACACTGAAAAATTATAATACAGACATGATGAGGTACAGAGGTATGGTAACGTGGTTATGATATATAATTTCTAGATATAGTTGAAATATGAAAATACATTATACAATATATGACACAATACACACAGAACAATTGTTATACAGTCAGTATTGGTATGTAAGCGTATGGTACAGTTATACGTGGCGTGATTGTTGCCCGAAATCTTAGTTGGAGAGAAATGCACAGGAAAAAACCTATACCTCTGATGGGAATCGAACCCACGACTCCCAGATAACCGGTCCGGTGCTCTACCAACTGAGTTGTGGGTTCGAGTTCCATCAGGGGTATAGGGTTTTCCTGTGCATTTCTCTCTAACTATTTCTAACCACATTGGCTATCCTAATTACCATCGGAATCTTAGTGTCTTCTAAGGTTGTTAAAAAGGAAGTACGTTTCTTAGCTACGTTAGGAGAGCACCATACTGGCGATGTACAGGTAGTGGTTTTGGGACTAATACGAGCTCAACGAATTAGCGTGCTTCCCGCTGTTGGCATGGCTACATTCAATTCGCCTGGAACGACATATTATTTCAGCAAGAATATTTTAACTAGAGATTACTAGAGAAGAAATTTGGACAAAAATGAAGATATATAAACGATTACGTATGCAATACTCCGTATCATTATACCGTGAATGCCTAACTAATATACTACTACGGTGTTTCATTTGGTTAGTCGTCGTGTTGGTATAAGGATATGAATTATTCGAGTTTCCGGGGAATTGATTTCGCATTGATACAGTGTCATCTGGCAAAATGACGACGATTAGAGTTATCGGGTACGAGATAAGGGCCCGACGATAATCCCTATCGTACCATGTGTTACATGCAGACGCGATCATATCCAGACTGCGTTCAAGGAGATTATCGCGAAATCGTCCGTAGATAGGCGCCTCCATAACTGCGAGATGAACGATAAATTTTCCCGCTGCATGGTAATTATTTTATATCTTTGATATGTGGCAATGAAAGTATCGATAAATATAGATGATCTCTTTTTTTCTCTTTCTAGAGAATTTGGCAGCCGTCATAATGGTGAATACTCGTAGACTTTTGCAATATTAATTTTATTTTTAGATTTGATTGTCTACCTTGGTAACTGACGCTACGTTAAGCGTCCCTGGTAATTTTGATTTTTGTTAAATTTCGTACTGATCACGTATCGCTTTCAATTCTTCAGAGGAACGTGTTACCTTTATATACCCGGCGTTTCTTCCGCTATTGCAGATTTTAAAATGACGGTTCTAAACGCGGAAATTTTTATCGATAAAAACCTAGCAAATGGTACCAAAAAATTATGAAGGGATCCTTATTTTTTAGTAAATTCTCGTTGTGGCCATCTTGTGGAATATATTTGATTGGTAGATTCTCAGCACTCGAGACTAAACATGTCCAAGTAAATTTAGCAATATAATTTATTGAAATGTTTTCGGAACGTCCTGGTGAGAATACCAATAAAATTCAAATTTCAACGCGCTTTCTTGGTAACGAGCCGTGTGGCAACCCTTTACACTTCATCAGCGTAGGTACTGGTGTATTTATTCGTGTTGGTGTCGTAGTTTTGAATCTGGTTCGATTCTCACGAGCGCAGAATTTTTTTATCGATAATGGAGCACACCCCGCTGTCGACTTTTCATGAACGCCCAGTAATGATATGCCCAGGAAGTGCATACAATACTGTAATACTGTTCCAATAATAATCCGATTTCCTAATGGTCCTACATCTTCCAGTAAAATGCTCCAAAACGTTTTCTCATATTATACGGTATCATTAACGAAAATATACCGTAATTACCTGCAATTTAGTGTTGCATATCCTATTCAATCGTTCATATTGTTTACAAAATGTACATAATTGTGAACGTTTAGATTAGAAGATAGGCTATGGAATTTCAAATATCCGCTATTCAGAGTTTTATTGATGTCAAGCGTGTTTGACAGCTACACTCTACTCAAATATTTTTTATCGATTACAATTATTGTTTATTTGCTCACCTGGCTTATTCTGTTATCATCATACACCCTCACATCGTTCCTACGCCCTTTCATTGTTTTGTGGATTCAGTTGAATAAAATAAACAAAAGTGCGTCTAGGGTTAACATCTTTCTTGATGGATATCCACAAAAGTGTATGACTATTGTCATTTGTAACGTGTTGCCTTTACCGGAGTTTCGTAGAACTTGCCCCTTGTGTTTGGTAGAAGTTGCCGATGTATTTATCAGAACTTGCCCCTTGTGTTTGGTAGAAGTTGCCGATGTATTTATCAGAAGTTGCCCCTTGTGTTTGGCCGACTTTGTTCGCTGTGTTTGTCAAAGGCGCCCCGTGTGTTTGTCAGTTGTTGTTGCACACGTATGTATCAGAAGTGACAAGATTTGTTCGAAGATTTGTTCTCCGATAGCTGACAAAAGTTTAATAAATCAGTGAGAAATTTTTTAATAATTGTTAGATTTTTTCCTAGTTATATCCAACGTACGCTTAACGGCATATGATTTTATAATTTCCTACGATTCATCGCGTCTACGCCTGATTTAATTGTAGCAGGTGGTTCGAGGCCTATCACGTGTAATTCGAAATTCGCATTAGGTAGCCGCATGTCTACGCAGGCATCGGGTCGACATAGATGCAAATTCAGCGACTGCTCGTTTACCATAACCATTACAACCATTAATAATGTGGGTGATTAATGTCATTGTATCGGGTTCGATAACGTACTATATGTGATTAACGATAATTTAATACAGACGGACTGCATGTAAAATTGGTGATTTTATAGTCATCTGGTCGATCACCAAGTTCTACGCGTCCAAACGTACATTAGATGTATTATACTTGTAGATTACCGCTATCAATATTCATGTGTACGATTGTAGTATAACGAAACGAATAACCGAACAGAAAAACTATACGATTTACTCGGAATAACCAAGCGTTAATTTCAATTAATGAATTTTAATTTGTTACTAGTAGTGATGCATCGTCTATGCTCGTCCACATCTGAGCATGTGCGCCTCCGCCCCGCAATACCACACTGAAAATGAATGCACGTTTTTCACGCACAATTTTACCGTGCGACGTGAAGCGTGCGATTGAAATTGTTTCTCGCCCACGCTCTTATACGTGGTTTGTTTGTGTCAAAACGAGGTGTTGATTCTAAATATCTGAATATAACAATAGAGGCTCATTCACACACTATACCTTACCAAATTCCGGGTGACATAAGATTGGTCGGCGATAGTGACCTTAGAACGTTGATAAACCTTGGGGAAGCAGCTAGTCGAGTGGTAGGAACACCAGACTCGTAAACCAAAGGTCGCATGTTCGTGACGTCCCAAGAGTCCAATTTTCTGCGATGATCCTCAGCAAGTCATTTATCCCCGATTGCTGGAGTAAACCCGTCTCCGAAATGACTAGATGCTTGATATTGTCCTAGGCGGGGTGATATTCGAGTGTCGAAGATATTGTATGTGCGTTGAATAGCTGTCAAAAGCATTTCATTGTAAACCGCATTAGAAAGCCTTCACTGGCGCGATAGAGACACACACACACTTGCGATCTAGAAATGTTGTACCTTACCTTCACCTCCAGATAACTGATCTGGTGCTCTAAATTTTGAATATTCTGTGTACACTGGCGCGATAGAGACACACACACAAATAT
>WURV02186570.1:0-12766 GCA_011762755.2 Epimenia babai | reverse complement strand
ATATAAAAGGTGTTGCCCTTTATCTCCTAAGTTATTAAAAATTAGACTAACGCGGCTACCCACCTATATACCTATATAAAGAAAATATAACTAAAAAAAATTACAGCACAGATTAGAAAAACACGAAAAACACAAAATATAAGAAAATCACATAGTATTGCACTATAAAAATTTTCCTCCTCGGCAATACTGAGGACCTTGCAAGTGATCGGTCTGTCCGAAGCCAGAACAACACGCAAGATCTGTTGAAAACACACAGGATGAAATATGATATCGACTCCATGTAAACTATTCTTCTACGCCGAATATACTACATGGCATTGTTTATATATCACCGAATTGATTTACTGTCTCCCCATCGACGACTTAACGAGAGGAGCTGAAACCAAATATCTTGTTCCACATGGTAAACACCAAAACCCCTACACTGACCCATTCTTCCCTGCAGTAGTCACATACTGTTACCACCATCTATTACCAGTGCTGCTGTTACAAGTTCAGCATTTCAGGACAAACTGATGAACTTTGTGCTCACAGAGTAGAACTGGACCCTCTCCTGTTTTATTGCACTTGCGCTTATTTGATATTTTATACTATCACATTTCTATTCTTTCTGTTACGTTTTCTGTTAGGTGCGACAATACTCACTGCGCGAGTCCTGCAGTTAGGCGATCAGAATCAAATGAGAGGTAGAAAAAAACATAGGCCTACGATACGTAGCCACTTAAGTTAAATGCAAAATAACCCGTTGACAACAAAATTGGTATGTAGGATGGACATTCTGAGTCCTGATTAAAAACTTAACCATGTCGGGTTGATGAATACCCGATAAGAGTAGGTTGCAGCATTATTGCAGTTTGTGGTATAGCAAAATGTGGGCCATGTAAAAAAGTAAAGAATTTTTAGTGCTTGCCTGCATGGAGGAGGTGTCGACGAAGTCAAATGACAGTAGTACACGTGATTATTTAACTTTAATATGTATTATTATTTACTTTTCAACTTTTTAATTGTTCAGTATGCGCTATAGGGCACCCCGCACAATATCTGTCGTTTATCCCGCACTGCTTTCTGCTATTACCAAATAGAGAGCGATCAAACTGCTATGGAATTATACAGAAGGGGACCAAAGAATTTTCACGTGTGATACTGAAGAGAGTAAGATATAAAACATCAAATTTATAAAGTTCCTATATTTATTAAGCAACTCATGATAATATATAAACATATTACTAATTAACTCAGAAAAAGTTTCGCAATGAAAATAAACAATAGTGTGAAAATAAGTGTTAAACTTAATAGCAGTGAAAAGCGATATACTATTGTAGTAATATGATCATATGAAATCGTCCCTCCGTGCATTAGATAGAAAGCACGTGAAAACATGCATTAGATAGAAAGCGCGTGAAAAACAACAAATCGACCCGGCCTTTGTGTGGAACATTTCGGCCAATAATTCCTAAATAGCCATTGTGTTTTTCGCTGCGTCCTGTGGAACAATTCATCTGGCGGGCGTCAGCTATTCCAACGGATCAATGACAGTGATTGCGTTTACCGTCGCGAAGGGTCAATGTCGTATGACGAATTTTCCGTGACCATATAAGGCAGCGAGTTCCATAGTAATCAATAACGCCGTTCGCGTTTCTTCCCTATATGGAGCAGTTATTAAAGAGTCGACCAATAAAACGCGTCGCGTTTCCCGTGTAATGTATTCAAAACCAGGCTGCTCCAAGACACGCACAAAGGATACTGTTCTCGCGTTTAGATTCTACGCAGTTATTGGTCTCTCTGTGACTTCTCTTCTGTAGATACAGTAAATATTCTATGAAAACAAAATGTGTGACGACGATGTTGCCGCGCTCGTTATAGACAATGGTTCGGGTATGTGTAAGGCGGGATTTGCAGGCGACGATGCACCGAGAGCAGTCTTCCCGTCCATCGTCGGTCGCCCGAGACACCAGGTAAGACAGACTCGCTGTACGCGGATGTGGAGACTGGCGATTATAAAAGATGTTCATTTTCTTTCCCAATACTAAATAAGCAGAGTTTCGGTTACTGTGTCGAAGCGGGTACATTATGCATATTAGGGGCAATACCTGGGTGGATAATAATGTTTGTGCATTCTTAAGTTATCGTCGAACATTATCTTTTCTTTATTTTTAATGGGTGTTTTTTTATTCTCAAAACACTTTTAGAACGTAGTCGGCCTGAGACATGGCTGCATTATTTGGAATTTGTCGGTACACGATGCTGGGGCTCGTTCTCTGGTGGCGAATGGTGTCGGCATGCACGAGGAAGGGCATCAGCATACAATCATCTCGTTTTATAATATCAGATCGTTGTATCACCAAAGACACCAGTGTTTATTATCTATAGATTACCACAAGATGTCAATCCGTCTTTTTTTCAGGGAGTGATGGTCGGTATGGGGCAGAAGGACAGTTATGTAGGTGACGAGGCCCAAAGCAAGAGAGGTATCCTCACCTTGAAGTATCCCATCGAGCACGGGATCGTGACGAACTGGGACGACATGGAGAAGATTTGGCACCACACTTTTTATAACGAACTGCGAGTCGCGCCGGAAGAACACCCGACGTTGCTGACCGAAGCTCCACTCAATCCCAAAGCAAACCGAGAAAAGATGACGCAGATCATGTTCGAGACCTTCAACAATCCTGCGATGTACGTCGCGATACAGGCTGTGTTGTCTCTCTATGCATCGGGTCGCACAACGGGCATCGTTTTTGATTCCGGAGATGGCGTCTCTCATACGGTTCCGATTTACGAAGGCTACGCTTTACCTCACGCGATAATACGTCTCGACTTAGCAGGTCGCGATCTCACGGACTATCTGATGAAAATTCTCACCGAGCGCGGTTATTCATTCACAACCACTGCCGAACGAGAAATCGTTAGAGATATCAAGGAGAAACTCTGCTACATCGCTTTAGATTTCGAACAGGAGATGCAGACCTCAACCATGTCATCCTCTTTAGAAAAAAGTTACGAACTTCCCGACGGCCAGGTTATTACTATTGGGAACGAGAGATTCCGTTGCCCGGAAACTCTTCTGCAGCCATCTTTCATCGGGATGGAGTCCAGCGGCATTCATGAGACCGCTTACAATTCGATCATGAAATGTGACGTCGATATTAGAAAAGATCTCTATGGCAACGTTGTGTTATCCGGAGGTTCAACGATGTTTCCCGGCATAGCCGATCGAATGCAGAAAGAGTTATCTTCTCTTGCCCCGGCAACGATGAAAATAAAGGTTATCGCTCCGCCAGAACGAAAATATTCCGTGTGGATTGGTGGATCAATTCTTGCTTCCCTCTCAACCTTCCAACAGATGTGGATCAGTAAACAAGAATACGACGAATCTGGACCGAGTATCGTCCACAGGAAGTGCTTCTAAACGATAAGAATATCGAACACGATTTCGAAAGAATAACGATAAAGTGATTCGGGTGACGCACGTGTGAACTTCATACGTTGATTATGCTGTCAAGTCAATTTATAAAATCTCCTGGATCCGCGATTAAATATTTTATTGGCATTTTAGAATTTTTACTCACGTGGATTCTGCAATATTTGTGCATTATCTTCCATCGATGTTTGTATCCAAGTGTGTTTGTATTTGAATATCAGGTCTATTTACCAGGTTGTATATATTTGCTTTGTCAAAGAGAAAGTTCATATTCAAGTGAGGGCAGCAAAGGTATATTAATTAGCATAAAGTGTTAATTAATAGACGCTAATATTTCTTGATTTGTAACCTCATCGTTCGCACGCTAACTGATTAGTGCGTTAAAAACTTTCACTGGCGTTTATAACTATTTAAGTTCGCTAAAACATTCGTCCCTTACCGATCAGGTACCATTGTTAGAACTTTACCTGACTTTGAAAGATGTTACACTTACAATATTGTTTAAGCCAATTTCACCATACAACGCTCCATCAGCTCGGCTATACTATTCGTGTATCTGCGCTAATTTTGTTACCATACGATTATCACTATTTCGCTCCCGCGATGTACAAAAGATATTAAAATATTCCGCAGGAAGTAAAAATATTTAGAAAATTTGTACGAATATGTCGTCGTATTTCTAAGGGGAATGATAAAATAAAATTTTCATATTTGTGTGCTTTATTACCTTTTCAGTTTATTCATCACCGGATAAAGGTTGTTCTTTAGATCTCTTTAGAATATGGTATTGTATGCGCGCATGCGTTATGAATACCTCCCATTAACATCGTAACTTACATGCGAGACCCTCTATAGACTGATACGTGCGGTCGGTAAATGTTGGACTTCCTACATTCTGCAATTGTAATAAAATACTGTATGCCGTGATATAGCAGTTATGGATACACTACCACTTACACACGTCGACGGGACGCGGAACACAAAAGGTAAAACACACTCAGGCACGGCGTTTTGTGTTGACGTGTTAGCTATATCGAAGTCCAATTCCACAGTTCACCCCGTTGATGGTTATATAATTTCATCGGGGGGAAACACTCTACTGCCACCAATTGGGCATGGATTTTCCATGCTACGCTGAATCTCGGCCAATATCAACTATTTTTTCTCATTGTCTCTTTGGCCGAGGTTATTATTTAACCCGATTAGTAAACACTCTACTGCCAAGCGTTGAGCGTGGGTTTTCCATGCTACTGTAAGGAGAGAATACAACTCGGCTGGTAGTGCGCCGGTCTGCGAAGCAGAAGGTGCAGGTTTGAATCTCGGCCAATATCAACTATTTTTTCTCGTCTCTATGGCCGAGGTAATTATCTAACCCGACTAGTAAATATCTCCATCATTAGTTACAGAAGGTTTATGGGTTGACCCTAAAATCAACATGGCTCGTCAGACGGAACCACAAAATTAATTCGTTTTTAGATCCTTCTCCAATAACATACATGCATTATCGTTACCTAATGAGAGCGTTTCAGTTTGCCCTCTTGAAAGGTAAAATTGTGTCGATCGACTATTTTCAGAACACGCGTTACAGCAATCAACTACATGACATTGTATTATCGAGGGAAAAATTGCGATCGATAACATATTTGATGCGCCCGCATTTGATTTACCTCATGCAGAACGAATTCTAAAAATGCTATGATTAATACTGAGTGTATACATGTCGGAAACTGATGCGTCGCTCACAATACTGTTGACTATTCAGATATGCCACCCTGGATGCTATAGGGACAATTTCTGTTATTTTTCAGTAATGTATTTATTTTCGAACGCTGTTTAAAACCACAAATATTGACCACGGTAGAACAAAAGCAACTCTAAAATACATCTGTTTCGAGAGTAGTAACGTCAACGAAAAATGTTGGACGAAGATAAAACTGCGTGCGTCATTGACAATGGCTCCGGAACATCGAAAATTGGTTTTGCGGGAGAAAACGCTCCACGCGTTGTTTTTCCAACGAAAATTGCTCGGCCAAGAAACCAGGTAATGTGCTATTGCAGCAGAGTATAGAAACGCAAGTATTGAATTCGAGCACTGGCGTGCATGTCAATAAAAATCTCTTTGCACTCTTAAAACAAAATGACACCTGCCATCTTCATCAACGTAGGCCCGGTAGATGTTGTTTCAAAAGTCGGGATCGTCTAGTTTTTTTCCGGGTGATCATACATTCGCGTCTTAAAATGGATTTTCTTCTGCTCTCGTGATCAACCAGCTCTAAAATTGGAGTAACTAGTTTATCATATCATACTGGTTACCCTAAATCGAGTTAAACCAGAAAATTTAGTGTAGATTCTTAAAGTTCGTCAGAGGCGTGGCTGTGTATTTATGAGCTTCTTCTAAATTCCCTTACTCAAGATGCTTCCTGAACTGAAACGCCCGTCTTCCTCTTTCCGCAACTACTTATGTCATTCTACATAATTTTCATCTATCCATCTCAAAATAGCGAAATGCTCAACCACCTGCCTAGCACGGCGATGATTTTCGTATTCAGTAAAACATCGTTTTAACCACAGGGTGGTCTAACTTTAGGCCTATAACTGCCTGCTTAACTGGTTAATAAACACCCATTGCTACATTCTACATACAAAGTTTACGTATTATAATATGAATAATTATATTGTGTTGCAGAATATAACTTCCGACATCGAAGACGGAGATTGCTATGTGGGCGCGGAAGCTCAAAATAGGAGGGGGATCTTTTCGTTAAGTAGCCCCATAGACAAGGGAATTGTGACGAACTGGGACGATATGGAGAAAATATGGCACTACATTTACGATAGTGAGTTGAAAATTAATCCCGAAGAACACCCAATGCTGCTTACAGAGGGTCCTTTGAATCCAACGGTTAATCGAGAAAAAATGAGTGAAGTGATGTTTGAAACCTTTCACGTGCCAGCGTTGTACGTGGCGATTCAAGCTGTGTTGTCTCTCTACGCCTGTGGCCGCACTACGGGCATTGTACTGGATTGTGGGCATGGTGTTTCACATAGTGTGCCAATATACCAAGGTTACGCTGTCCGTCGATGTATCTTTCGGATTGCTGTTGCAGGCCAAACTCTTACGGAGTACTTGATAAAAATCCTTTCAGAAAATGGATATTCTTTCACCACCGCTGCTGAAGCTGAAATTGTTCGTGACATGAAAGAGAAACTCGGCTATGTGGCCTTGGACTACGTTAAAGAAATAACAAAATCGGAAAATTCGCCATCGTTGATAGAGGAAACTTACAGCTTACCAGATGGCACTGTCGTTACTGTCGGAAGCGAAAGATTTCGCTGCGTAGAACCGCTGTTTCAACCATCGCTAATTGGGAGCGATGTAGCCGGGCTTCATATTTCTACATTTTACTCGATAAAGAAATGCGATGAAGATATTCGTTCTGAACTTTACGGCAACGTCGTTCTAGCTGGAGGTTCTACAATGTTCAAAGATATAAGAGATCGCATTCATCTCGAGTTGCAACTACTCGCACCGGATGCGACAAAGATTGAATGCGTCGCACCATCAGATCGGAAGTACTCGGCTTGGATTGGCGGATCCATTCTGGCTTCGCTGTCATCTTTTGGAGAACGATCGATCAGCAAGAAAGAATATCTAGAGTTTGGACCTAACATTGTTGATAGAAAATGTTCGTAATTTTTCCATCTATAATAAAGAGTGATCGCTGTAGTTTTTGAAACAACCAATATTCCACGTGCGATTGGCATCGCTACAATAATAACAATGGACTGAATATTGCTTTTTTATCATAAATAGGCCTTCTGCTTTATACGCAGCTATTTCCAATCAGTTGAAAGTGTGAAAATACCATTATTAAAATTAATTAATTAATTGGCGAACTAATTTTAACGTAAAATATGGTGTACATATATACACATTGCGGGTCGCTTATATTGTAAATACTCAATCAAAATGAAAGTTCACATTACTATTCAATGTAATTAAACATGAATTGTTTCCAATAATTATCGAGTTGCCTAATTAATGCGAGATGAACTTGATATTGGATGTACGTACAAATCATAGCGATTCACGGAAACAATACAGTTCCTACAATATAAAGTATATTATATATTACTGAATGCATAATGGGCTCGCCAGTCGGTTGGTTGGTTGCATAGGTGGGTGGGTGGTTGAGCAGTCAGTCCAGAGTTTGTCTAAAAAATTAATTGTTATCAGGTAAGATGGGCATATCGAATTTATTTTAAGTAAAATATTAATTAGATTAAAGTTGCAATTAGGAATGTTTTTCGCGCATTACGTCTTTCTGTAATTGTTAATCTTTACTCAGAAATAAAACCCGCATTCCTTAAAAATAACTTGGTTTTACTCTCATTGTAACATCTAATAAATTTTATTACCCTATCTCCACCTGGCCTCATTATATAATTTTACATACGTCGCGTAACATTACGTCCCGGTAAGTTCACGTTATGTCACGTCATTTCACGTCACGATACGTCGTGTTACGTTACGTTATGTCACGTTACGTGACATTACATTACATAACATCAGATTACATTGCCTGAAAATACATTACTTCACACCTTGCACAGCCCTGGTCATCGCATGGTATCCCATCATACCACATAACATTACTTCATATTACATCCCATCGAATTACATCACGTTGCACTGAATCACGCTGCCCAAGCTTATGCTTTTTGAAAACCAAGCAGGTACGACGGTAATATAAGGTTATTTGTCTAAAGATTATATTGATCCACTTACCTTCAGCTCGAGCCGGGGTCTTCCCAATATATCCCTTCCCAGTGTATCCCCAGTACTTAAGATCACAATTTTCATCCCACTATATCCCTTGACCTTTTTTCCTGTTATATCCCATTATATTGTTTCCCATAATATCCCCTACTTAATCACCTTAATCACTTACTTAATCTCTATATCATAATCTTTATATACAACAATACACACAACATATCTACTCTAGATGTGATAAATGGCCGACTGTATTAAGATATGAAGGGTTAGGTTTAGGGTTAGTGTTGATGTGTTGGTTGTGACAGTGTGTCCTTTGATTTGTCCGATGGGGATAGGCTATAGTGGGAATATTTTGTTGTTGTTACAAGCACTTTCTAAGTGTTGGGGATATTATGGGAAAAATTTCACCAGGGGATATTGGTGGAAGGGATATAGTGGTCATTACCCCTCAAGTCTTTCTAAACTCGCATCTATCTACCAACACTGCCCATTAAAAGAGTTTTGGGGTGATAATATAAAAAAGGATTGACGACCCATCTATATGTGGCCCTTATATGTCTGCTGAATGAATTAACACATAATATTTCTAATTTATGCCAATCCTGCATTCATAAGTTTATACGACAAAGTATGTACACCAAAATCATTGATGGGTTACACTGAGTAGCACTTTGGTATTCTCTACCATCAAATTCTGTGATTACTTTTGACAGCGGTTTTGTTTCAAATTTGCTATGTTGTAGTGATCGAAATAAAAACCAGATCATATGCAGACTACTATTAACCTTGACGTTGGCTCAGATATTTGATTTTACTTTTTCCCAAACGCGAAAAATATCAGCAACGGCAACAGTTCATTGCAGACTCATGTATTCCCTCTCGATCGAATACTCAATGTTTACGTCACCCAATGTTGAGTTAAAAACACAGTTTGTACGTTACGTCCGACCATGTGACTACACTGTACCTAATGGGTCCTGGGGAAATCAAATAACTGGTAGATGCGGTTTTAGCAATGTCTGTCGCAATAACAACGCCTTAGCTTCCGATGCACGGAAGGCCACATATCTAAAATTTTAGGTATAAAGAGTAGACACACTTGATTTTAGTGTGTGGAAATGCCAGCCACGTTAAATAACAAATAATTAAATGTACTAACTAACATTTGGTACATAAGACTTAACCCTGAGTCATTCCCGATTTTTAATTCAAAGTCCGAATAGTCTCAATAAGAAGTAGCCTGTAGCCACCGTTTTTGGCAAGGACGGGCAAAAACCCGCTCGGTATTGAATTCGAATACAGATAAGACTCCCTCTTCCCGTTCCCTAATCTCAAATACCTGAACTTTAGGCCTATGCTCAAAATACCTGGAATATAATGCTCAAAACACCTGTACTATATCCTTATATCTTAACTATATACCCAAAATACCCCACTATTATGCTCAAAATACCTGGACTATATGCTCAAAATGCCTAGAATATATGTTCAAAGTACCTGGACTATTTGCTCAAAATACCTGGACTATAATTATCAAAATACATGGACTATAATGCTCAAAATACCGGGACTATAATTCTCAAAAAACCTAGAGTATATGCTCAAAATACGGGCACTATAATGCTCAAAATACCGGGACTATATGCTCAAAATACCTGGACTATTTGATTAAAATACCTGGACTATAATAGTCAAAATACCTTAAATATATCCTCAAAATACCTGGACTATAATTCTCAAAATACCTGGACTATAATTCTAAAAATACCTTGACTAAATGCTCAAAATACCTGGACTATATCCCCAAAATTCGTTGGACAATAAGTTCTAAATACGCGTTCTATAAGCTCACAACACGCGAGCTATATGCTTAATCGCATAGACACCTATGGTTTATTTTTCCATGCGTGAATTTATTGACCAGTTATGCAGAATACAGTTACCGAATGGGTAACATCGTTTTAAACTTGCTCAACACCTGGCCATCATGCATGTACATAGCCTTAAGTTTGCATAATAGAAGGCCACGTTAAATAATAGGAAAAATAAAAAGAATAAAAATAATTATAGGTCAACAATGCACTATGCTTTATCACACCTTATATTTTTTATCGTAAAATTAATGGGGAATGCAGAAATATTCGTGCTTTGTTACACTTACTACAAATTAGAGTACTGAAACAATTGTGTAATATGATCAGTGTTATAGTGTTACAGTAAAGACTTTCAACTCCATCAGACTTTGGACTCTATTTTCATATTTATATTCGAGAAGCCGAATGATTCGAAATTTTTTGAATGACGTCATCATCGATATTATTACGAATCATATTCGGAGTTAAAAACACTCCCCGTCATGGCCAACTATGTCAAGGAACATTTTGACACATTCAAAAGCTAGTAAATAAACATACAAAATCTATAAAACGAGACATATTTCGGTTTTGCTCGATTAAATCGCCTTACGTTAGTTCTTGAATATTGTCTGCCGATATTATCAGAGTTCTTGCCCCACTTGGAGCATCCGTAACTTATGCGTTGTCACTGTGGGTGAGTCTCTCAGTGCGACCGTCAACCGTGACCCTTAAGATCGAAATAACTAGGAAGTAAGAGACTTCTCGACTACGTGTGTACGTTGTAGATAATTATTCCTGCATGGTACACCATACTACCTGAAAGTGAGAAATTTGGAATAGTGAAGTGACAGGAACGAGCATCTAAATTTTTAATTCTGAAATACACTAATTAATGTCCATTCTTATGGGGCTTGCATTTGGTTAAATCATGCACACCATACAATGTACACAAAGGGAAATGTCACTAGAATTTATAAATGCCAGGTTTATTGTTGTATTTCATACATCATTGTAATCTAGTGTCTTTATAATAATAAAAATAATTGCAATAATGGCGAGTAGAGGAGTAGCCATTATTATCGATTCCTTACTTCTGATGATATTTACTTGATGTATAAATGCGAGTTATGATTGAGACCTGTGTCGTTCTTGGTTATTTTATTGGCAATGTATTTAGTAAAAATATTTCTGTATATTTTAATAACTCGAGAGATGTATGTACATGTAGATATATGTATGTATGTAACAATAGGCCAATTCCGAACAAATTGCTGTTGGCCAATTTTGGCTCTTTACAAAGTGTGTATTTTTTGGACATAACTAGTAAAATAGTAAAAGCATGTTAGTTGTCAATTGTGTTGATGGGGAGTTTCTATGAGTCCTTCCGTCTTATTGAGAAATCTAATCATCGTATTGATTAGTATATTTTGGTGATCATTTTAATTTTTAGCAGGAGTGAGAAGAGTGGAATGTTTCGCTCGTTGGGTAGTATGGACATGAACCAATATACTGGATCGGTGTTTCTTGGGCCAATTGATATTATACTATGAGAATAATTTCCACCACTAAAAATTGTTTTTTCGTACCAAACGATATGGATAACATGGCAAGTGACACTTCCCTGTATGCTATTAAATGAAGAGATACTTCTTATTGTAAATGATTAATATTTTATGTATGTATAGGGTGTTACTTGACTGGTGATTGGTTAATAAGCCGCATATATAATTAAGAAAATATATGGTGGAGTTACTAAGTTTGTAATTACTAATGTTATTATCGTCATGATACAAGTTACTAATGCTACTTTCATAATAATACAAGTTACTCCCTACTTATGCTACTTTCATGATGATACAAGTTACTAGTTCCTAATGCTACTTTCGTAATGATACAAGTTACTAGTTACTAATGCCACTTTCGTAATGATACAAGTTACTAGTTACTAATGCCACTTTCGTAATGATGCAAGTTACTAGTTCCTAAGGCTACTTTCGTAATGATGCGAATTACTAGTTACTATTGCTATTTTTGTAATGAGACAAGTTACTAGTTACTAATGCCACTTTCGTATTTTGTATTCACGGACTGGCTAAGTTTTCATTTTAAGTCATACATATTTCTGCTTCCATTTACAAAATCTAATTTCATGTTATTTCATGCTATTAAATGCTATTTCACGTTGTTTCATGCTATTTCACGTTTTTCATGCTATTCACGTTATTTCATGCTATTAAATGCTATTTCATGCTATTAAATGCTATTTCATGTTATTTCATGCTATTCCATGTTATGCCATGCGATTTCACGTTATGTCACGCTATTTCATGCTATTCCACATGTTTTCATGCTATTCCATGTTATATCATGCTATTTCACGTTGTTTCACGCTACTCCATTATTTTTATGCGATTTCGCGTTATTTCACGTGATCTCGTGTAACGTTTCTCATTCGCAGGACTATAATGTTACAAGATGGCTGACACAGGTGGGACCACTCAGTTCGGTCAACTGGAAGTCACAAGTCAGTACAGAACTCAAAACAAATTGAATTAATTCTAGTGATTTTACTGCTTATAAACCAGTATGGCTCCTTACTCTCGTATGGGAAATAATAATAATAATAATACATTTGTTTTGGAGGCGCCCTAATAACTAGTATGTCTCTAAAGCGCCTATATACATTTCGTGTGATAACTAATTATA
>WURV02186559.1:0-12768 GCA_011762755.2 Epimenia babai | reverse complement strand
TATACAGATAAAATTAGTGGGGGGGGGGTGATATATGTATGTGAGGTTGTGGCATTGCTTAGACCATAATCGATGTTCTTAATTAGTGTATTTATTAGTGTATTTATCGATGTTAAGTGTGTAAGAGAGCAATGCTATTAGTGCACTTTAAGTTGAATATATTTCAATTCATTTCTCTCTCACTACCTTATATTTTTTCTGCAATTTCTTAAAGGAAAATCAGCTCCGTATAGCACAATGGCTGTCACTCACGCGGGACGAAGGTTGAGTTTTATGAACCTAGTAATGGGGTGCGGAATAGTGGCAAATGCGGTTCTACATCTGGAGAAGGTCAAGTGGATGGGTCGAAATCGCTATTGGTGTGAGTATATACCTACGATTACAAGCTCTTATGTTTGTTGCTGTGATAAAAACGACGCTCTAAGTGCCAGACGTTATAATAACTGACAAAAATACGGACAAAAACGAAACGGACGGACAGAAGAAAAACAAGACGTACAGGCTCAACGGTATGACATGGTTGTCAATTGCACGCGTGTGTGGTATTCCGGCTGTAGTTTAGCTTTTGCTTTTGTATTGTAAATGTTTGTTTATTCGGCGTTTATGACATCTCAAGTTCACCGATCGTCGTCCAATGGATCTTAAAGGAAAAAAGTACAACATTTGTAGGCCGCAAGAATAGCCAATAATAAATTCTCAGAAGCGGTGTACAATGACTTTTTATCCTAACTATTCAATGCAGTTGGATTGCCTATATCAATAAACCTGCATAAACGTTCACGAGAACAATATCTGAATCAAATATCAATCTTACCCGTACGACATTACAGTACTCCTCCCAATTGCCTGGTGGAAATGGAAATTATTTCAAGTGGAGATTGATTACCTCCCTGTTCCTGAAAATGAGCGGCGTATTAAGTGAGTTTCATAAATACTAATTTCTCATAAAATCATTAATTGGCGAACTTGAGTAATTTTCGTAAGACAAGAAAAAACATCGCCATCATTAGAACTTCCAAAAATGACATATCGAATGGCCCCCAAAAAGTTTGTATTTTAAAGTTAAATAACTTCAATAATTTCGAAGATATAAATAGCAATGAAATTTGGTTTAAAATGCTGTTTTGCGATAAATGTTGAAAATTTGACGACTTTCTTAGTTTAGACGTGATAAAAATTCAAATCTCAAAAGTCAAAAGAGTAAAAATGCATACTGGCCTATATGACTTCTGAAAGGTGTCTTGCAGCTTTGACACCTGCAAATCAAATAAGAGCCATGGTTTTCTGATGTTTTTGTGGCAGGTGTTCAACATGAATTGGTATAAATAGAAGGCACTTGGATATATTTTCATGGGGGATCAATTCTGTGATGTTTTTTTTATCGCATGACGATTTATGAAGGAGGGATGTGTTATGGAGGAAGATAGAACAATAACAGGATTGTCAAAGAAGTTACTGGAGAGGACTGTACTCTACAATCTGTTGATCGGCTTGTAAAGTAATGGCTTGACAACAAGAAAGCCGGGCAGTGGCAGACCTGAAGGTGCGTGCGCGCAGGAAAAATAGCAATAGAAGACACGATTCTTTCACAGGAGGATCAACCTGGAACTCATCAGTCCAAGATAGAAATAACAGATGAGTTTTCGACAGACACATCGGACGTCTGTTTCTTATAATGACGTCTGTTTTTTAATAATGCTTCATAAATGTATCAGACAGCAACCAGCATTCCTTCATTAATATATAAAGTATTTAATAAGTAAACTGTAGAAATCGGCTACTCATTAGGCTCGTATTACATATTATTTATTATGTGTTCAATTTGTCTCAGAGAGACGACCTGTTTCGTTAGAGGTTTCCACACTCTGCACACCTTCTATGAAAGTTCGTATCAATCGTTTAACATTTGCAAGAACTGTAGATGGTACAGTCATGCGTAGGCTGGCAGGTCCGAAGATTACTTCACATATCTGTTCTCAAAACCGAGAGATATGTGGCATACCGCATTTGAGGCTGCTGTGCAAATGACGGTTTATAACGGGTGCGACTATTTTGCTTGTGCAATTGATGCTATAAATTATCGCTCCAGACTGGTTGGTGAGAACGCTATCAAGCACCCTGATCTCGTGGAGACAAAAGGTCCATGGCCAGGCTGGGAAACCGTCCGCTGCAAGGCTTCTGATGTTAGACGTTATGAAACAATTTTTAAATTACGGAAAGGCTTTGATTCTTTTTAGCTGAGGTATTTCGACAACTCATTTGATACTATTTATAAGTAATAATTAATCTTACTGCATAATTACCTCAAAACTGACTCCTGATGTTGTCAAAATTGACCCGGGAGATGTCTCACTTCGTTTACGTAAGCTGCGTTTCTTTGGTGACTTCTCACGTATTTTTACAGTAAAAGGACCATCAGATCTGCTAAAAAGCTTTTTTATCTACATCCACCCATGGTGATTGTAAATATGAGGAAAGATTGCAAATTTTAGTCAAATTCGATCGACATTCCTGCAAAAGTGCCCTTTTACGTAGAATGGCATCGTATGTCTACATCGTATTATGACTACACATATAGCCAGTGTTGTGGAAACATACGTAACGAGTTCTAAAAACGCTTTTACACCACTCCAAAGTTGTCTTTCCCTAAATGAGACGACTAGATAACAGTTAGCGGCTTCGATGTCATAATATCAGTGTAGTCATTATGAATACAGATAGCGATTTCGACCGAGAGCATACAGGAGGTGGAGAAGTGTTACTACCTGGACGCTTATTGCCAGACTGACCTCAATACAGATCGGATTCAGATCGACGTGTCGGTGGGAACCTTATGGGAGTGTATGAAGGCCAACTACACTGTTGCCAAACTGGGTCGAGAGAATGTCCCGGTGAGTGAGACTTTTACCTACATTTCATGCCGCTTATCGTTGCACCAATGCATTCATATGTTTCACCAGAATGAGCATAATCTTGTGTTTAATGATTCAATATATATTAATGACGATAGCGATTGTGTTTCATTTAACGGGAAGAAATGCGCCGAAATGAGTTCGAGTCAGGGGGAAAGTTTTTCTGTACATTTTCTTCCATTGCATTTTTAGTACGGTTTTTTGTACTTTTTGCACTAAACATGTCCATAAGGGTTTGTTACAGCGGATCAAATTATTTCAAAATGTCAGGAGTCTTTGACTTGTTAAGACCAATTCATGCAACATCTTTGACATAGCATGCCTACTGCAATATATTATTCTTGTACGATTAACATTTTCTTTGAATGTTTTATTTAGATGCGATAAGTTCGGCAATTTTTTCACATCGATAATTCGAGACACCCACCATAACGTATAGCACATTTACATTGTTCCAATATAATGTTCCTATTACTCGTAGTTACTATCCTGGATTGTTGATAGTATAGTACATAATATTTTAGAGTGGACAACGCGATGTCATGTAGTTTGTCACTTTTGGGAAAGCCTATGAGTAAACGGCTGTTAATAATAAAGTCTTGTCTTTCCAACGTCAGGGCATATTGATAGGTCTTTTTATTTGAAAGGAAAAGGGCTCTATTAAAATTCTGTAGTATAACTATGTCGTTTTTTTAATTTTAAGCGAATGGAAATAACGGTATCGATCTTATGGCTTTTAATATCTGAGGTCGCACTGCAAGTTGTGAATTAAAAAGAGAATACATCGCACACTACTTAAAACACACTGTAATATTTTGCAAAATATAGAGCCGATATATCCACCATATCGAGTGCACGGCTTTTCGCGTTCGGGGGATAGAGAAGTGGAGCGAGACAGGCAGCGAAGACTTGACTTTACACATAGATGGAGAGACGGCGTTCTTATCTAACGAAGCGGAGTTTAACGGCAAGTAAGATCTTTGTGCTATCTACTGCAGTTACGCATTTTACAGTTCTGTTACAGTTGATATCAGTGATCCGTCTGAGTAATGGCAAGCGATTCTAAATTTGCCCGATAAATACAAATTTTGACTTCATTTATTCCAGCCTGCAGTTCGCAAATGTCACGTATTATCTCACGATTTACATTTACCTATATACCCCAGTCTCATTAATGCGCAGTAGGATTGTATAAGGTGTATAAATCAAAGAATTTTGTTGGCCTGCCAATTCGAATTTGGAACTCGGTACGTACTGGTAATTCAGTTACAGGTACTAGTGTAAGGCGACATAGGTATATAATATTTTAAAAAATCCACTCAATCATAATTTTTACTAAATCTGCTTAAGTTACGTTTGTGGAAGTCAGACTTCAGTTGAAGATAAAGATCGATATCGGCTGTGTGTAAAAGGCACCCGACAGTGATTTGACTATTTTCAATGACAAATTTATAATGGCTATGATAATTTTGTTAAAATGCATGAATATTAATTTATTTATAATGCACAAAATCATACAAGTATCTCAATTGTGCTGTACAGCAAAAATAAACCCTAAAATAGACATAATAGTAACAGCACTCAAGTTTCTGAATATAGACACTAGTAAACAGATGAGTTTTTAGATTTGGCGTAAAAATTGGAAGTGCGTTAGATGCACGCAGTGTTAGTGGAAGATTGCTGCATAACCTAGGACCGATGCTAATATAGCACTTATGATCGGAAGTGACTAATCTGATATTGAACACCCTAGCTAGTAATTTGTCTCCTGACCTTAACTGTCTACGTGGCTGGTAAAATGATACCGGCGTATTACTGTAACGTGGTGCAAGACCATGCAGTTCCATAAACATACACAAGAACTGGATACACGTTGTTATTGGTAACCAATGAAGAGATTGTGGGTGATGTGACAGCTTCTACGCTCCTGCATCAATACGCAAACAGCAGCATTCTGATCTCGCTGAAGTTTGTTAGGCCAAATATTAGGACAACCTATAAGAATTTTATTCGAATAATCTATACGTGAAGTAACAGGACTGAGCATAATGTAGGCAGCAATAGTCCGGGTGATGTAAGGCCTGATACATCTAATATAACGAATATGCATGAAACATGTTTTTATCAAGTTGCAAAGGTGAGATTGAAATGACAGCCTATCATAAATAGGATAGTCGGTATATTGGTAGTAACATAATATATGTCGCCGGATTTTATCACCTGCTGGTCAAACAGAAAGAGAAAACGAGAGTGGACCGAGGATGGAACCTTGCGGAACATCACAAGTCATTCTGGTCAGACAAAGAATCACCAATAGAGATTAAGATCAAGCAGATAGATAAGACGTAATCCACTGAAATACTGAGCCGCAGATGCCATACCTAACTCGAAACTGCTCGAAAAGAATACCATGATCAACGGAATCAAAAGCTGACAATAAATCGAGCAGGACCAGCAGTACCGCAGAGTCAGTGTCATCGATAAAACTCAGATATCACTGTGAACTCGCAATACAGCAGTTTCTGTGGAAGGTGCTCGGCGATACGGCGATTGAAACTGGTCAAAAGGAGCATTATCAAATAGATATTCAGATAAGTACTCAAACACCGCCTTTTCTGTCAGTTTTGAATTCATTAGTCTCAAAAGGTGTTACCCTTATTTTTTCGTACTAAAGTTAAGACTAAGACGGATTCTCATACTCTAGTACAGGTGTAAATATTTGTTGCTAAGCTGTTCACTTCAAAATTTGTACTCACAACTCGTCTTACCCTATTTATACTACTGTAGTAAAATTTGGGGCAATACATTGAAATCTAGGGCTAAAATCTGTGTGCACTTCAGAATAAAGCAATCAGAAATGTAAACAAAGTACCCCACTATGCACACAGCAACTTACTAATCTATAAAGGTAAATTCTTTAAGTGACGATGTTATTTTCCAAAAAACAGATTTATTAATGCATAAAACACAATAAACAGCTACCGCAAAGATAGGCTTTTTATAATGAGACTAAAATTGTAAATACCGGAAGCAAAAATGATTTTTTGGTTTATTTCTCACAAACCAAAGAAATAAGTATGCAAATATCCACTGCTGGTCCAACTATGGAGAATCAAATGGATTCTCGTATTAAATATTTGCAACTTCATCGTTAAAAAGAAGAATTAAACAATTGAAATTGAATGAGTATGCACTTTGATTTTCCACATTACTTTACAGAAAACAATGTCGAAACGATGAAAATACTGCATATATTAAGACTACGTTATGAATGTCATTCATAACTGGTGTGAGTTTGGTCTTTCTTCATGTAATTACAATGCGATAATTTGAAGATACTTCTGTTAAAATTTCCATGTACTTCCTGTGCATTAGCATACTCTCAGATGTCCAATGAGTAAACCTATGGGGGGGGGGCAATGAAAGAGTGGAAGGACTTCTCATGTGTCCCTTCAACAAAACATTAGTTGAATGTGGATAATACAAGTGACATTATAACTAATTATTTTGATTATAAACATTTCATTGCACTGTGAAATTAAATTTAAGCAACTGTGTTCAAGCGGGTGTTATTATTTTCATTATTTTTTTCAAATAGCCTGTGAGACTGTAATCTGATTGGATGTAGCATGTACGTAATTATTTGAAATAAAACGTACACTCCAAATAATACACTATTTTTTATATTTGATATGGAACTTCTCGAAGTAAATGATATTTTAAAATAGATATGCAACAGTGAAATCATTAAGTATCTTGTTGTTTGATGCGACATTACCGCAGGATGCACCTCGGAACGCTGTCGCTCGTCTCGCTCAATCGGGATATCGTCACCTCCGCCCTGGACTCCCAGTGACTCCACATTTACCACGTCGGAGACACAACAACTACACGATTGTTCTTCGATATTCTCTCATAATTAATTAACCATGTATCAGCGAACGGCTTCAAATAGCTGCATAGAAGGAATTCTGCAATTGACATTGGCTAAAGTAAAATACCAATCGCCTCACCTGAATCAATCACTGTTAAGAACTATAAAATAATTAGCTGGAGAGAAATGCACAGGAAAAAACCTATACCCCTTATGGGACATAATTAGACATGGGCATAATTAGAAATTCATCATGATTCGCATTATCCCCAACTGCTGACTATTATTTCCTTACTATGCATTTTCCTGGATATATTTCCTTTTCATATAATAAGCTTGTTGATATCAACTTTACTGTTTTATTCTGCTGCTTTCTCAATAATTACAGTATTTATGATTATGTGAAAATCATTGTAACCCTCGCACTCAGAGTGATAAAGAGCAATATTCGGCATTATTAAATTAAGCTGTCCGATCGGTGACGACGGATTGTACATTCCCACGACGGATATCTCCACGCGCAGCCATAGGACTATTGTGTTTCGGGTCTTCCAAAATGACATAGCGAATTGTCACACTTATGTTTAGTCATGCACGATAATCGAGTGGTAGGTGGGGTGGGCATAAGGACACGGCTTCGAAGAATAACATTTTGCGAAAGCACAATGTCAGCACCTTATACCCATATATAGAGTTCCTAGTCTAATTACGACTAATTGCGGGCATTCCATATCCCGTTATAGCATCGATTATTCACAAACCAGCTTTCACATGTAATGAGCGTGTCAGACTTATGAAATCAATATTCGCCGAATAAAATTCATGGGTCTCAAAAGGTTTTACCATTACATATTTCGTCCTTATCAAGATTAATACGGCGTCCCATATTATACCCTCGTATACGCGGTCACTGCTCCTGAGGATTACACACTCCACTGCACACGAACGCCGTATTACTGGAAATATGTTCATCGATCAATGCTTTGTATATTATATATCACCTCTATTAGGAAAAAAATCCATCACAAACATATGACAGAAGAAGGTAACTACAATAATAGCCTAATGATAATAATAAACAGCACAACACATAGCGTATATTAACCGTGGTTGGGTGTGATCCGCTTAAATGAGAGAAACATTCGAGACGTCATGGCCTATTTTATTGTGCCGTCCATTATGAGACTCGAAATTTGAACTGTAATATTAGATACATTATCTACATTAGACGTAAAACTCACAAGTACTTCGCATGAATAAATTACGTCTGCCTACTATGAGAAAATTGTCGCAATCATTACTGGTGATTTGTAAAGGTGCTACGTTTCTATTTTTCGAAAATATATTTTCCATTTTAAATTTTGCACGCGTGTTTTGAGTCTAACTCCTCGTCGAGACTGATAATATGTCCAGCCGGGTTAGCCATAGGTTATCTAAAGGCATTGGATATATTAAATTCTCTTATTTATAATCACTACAATTATTTGAAAATAAAGAATAATAACATAATAATTTGCTGTTTAGTTTAGATTCAAATTCACATCTGCATCCAATAACTACAGAAGAGAACCAAGGCACCGACCGCACCGCCATCAGCGTACCTTGCCGCATCAAGCATTCCGTAAACCCGGTCCGCAACGGTGCAGCACCCGTTTCTTTCTGACGTTCCTCTCCCGATGGACATTTTACAGCTTTTCATGTTGATTTTTTACCCTTTCAAGTATGTCACCAGTATGTCACCAATTTGATATTTAGGGAAAAACTCCATGTATTTGTAACACAACAAAATCAGTGTAATGTCGCCGAGAATCTGGCGTTTGGATTCCACATTTTATACAGCGTAAGGTGTAGCGTTAGAAATCTTTGAATTTCTGTGAACTTAGTTGGGGTCGTAGAGTACAAAATTTTCTAGTGATAGACAAAATTTATATACATTACATTTAAGTTTTCTTTTCGGAAAATGTGGATTTCGAAAAAAAGATACGTAACTGTCGTGTTTTACGATCATCACGATCACCCACTTTTTTCATTATCTATATTATCGGCATTAATGGGGTATCTAGAACATTAATTAAATATATAAAATAAAGTTACTTGCTCTGATACATAATTTTTATGTAACAAAAATTTTTCAGTAGTGCACGTGGAGAAATGTGTTGCTTTGAAATGTAAAGCCATATTGTTAATGTATTATCCATATCGTAAATGCGAGAAATACCATGGTTACACCTTGTTTGCCTAAATAAAATATATTAAAGCAAGCTCTCGTAGCAGGTATACTTCGTTAGGTGCAATGAGGGGGTGGAGGTGAGATTCAAAATCAGTACTCGTCCAATAATCACATTGTATTGTGGGGCGAAAACAAAAGTGTATTGACCAAGAACAGACAGTGGCTATAGAGCTACAGAAAGTGCTGAAAAAGAGTGGAAGCGACAATAAGGATAACGACAGGTGGCTGGGAGAGTGTACACAAGCGAATGAATAGTGAAGAAGGAGGGAAGATGGTAGAGGAGGTACGAAATAAAGAAGTAAGTACATTCACTTTCGACGATATTTTTTACTAGTCTAATCTATAAGCGTTGCGTGTAAGGTCGTTACTTTATTTTAATCGGTATTTTCTGAGTATATTGTATATAGTGTAAATGTATCATTTCTTATGTCAGTTTTTTCCTCTCCAAGATACCGAATTTGTCAAGTATATTGCGATTATTAAATAGGGTTCTGTAAATTGTAAACATAAGCGCGTTAAGATTGACAACTGTTGACCACGACATCGCTATCTATAAACAGATTTGCGACAAGATTCATAATGGTGTCACCCATCCATACTAAAACGCATTAAATAGAAATGAATCGCCTCGTGTGGACGTTATAGCTATAGTAATATTATAATAAATATAACAATAGTGATATTATAAACATGCGTCCTCTATCTGTCCACTTGAAATATTTGCAATCAGATAGTGACTTTGCTCTCTGTTGGGACAAATTTCATGGTAAAGTTGCTTTGTATTATAAATGTAAGCCGAATCGTATGTAGGTTAGGGCTAACGTTTGTTGGTCAGTAATCTTTTGCTGGCTGCAGTTATCTTTAGAACATCTGATAAGGTTGTTGACGTCCTCGTTCGTGCGTGTGATTTCATGATAAAATATTTTTAATGGCGGTATGTCGAATGGTCGGACCGATGTACAATAGTTTTGCTTAGTGTATGTGATTATTGATCTTTGGTAGGTTATTAAAAATACTAAGTCTCTGTTTTTGGTTGTAGAATGCATGTGAAACGAGAATAGATTTCGGCTTTACAGTGTTTTATGTAAATGCGTAAAATATCCTATTATAATCACCTTTTGTACCATGGAGGATTATCGCTCCCACATTCTCGACGTAGCCATTTTGGTAAATCAGAAGCCCCCGATGTCCAATGTTGTTTTATCAAGATAAAAACAACAATAACGCTTTATTTAGAGTGCCGTATTATCCCTTGGTCAATAATGATAAGATGATGTCGACGACACTTTATTATGTTACTCGCTAAAACATAACCTAATGAAGTAATGTCCAATGTGGGGAGTACTGCAATACCTCGTGGTGGTTTTACACTTGAATAAACTTCTACAATATACACACACTTACGGTGATGACTGATGAGAAAAAGTTGTCAGCCTATTTTAGTTCAAATTAGAAGTTTTAATAAGAAGGCTAACACATTTAAGTTTATATTCCAGCACCATTAATACAAGACGCGTGAGATAATAACTCGTAAATCACAGCTGTTTGGTACCAAGGAGACCGCGCGGGCAATAGAAAAAGTGTCCGTAGTGATATGGTGAAGGGAGTGCTTTTGTGTAGGTAACGCGTTCAATAATTCAATTCCCAACCCACAAAAAGAACAAACAACGAACATAATCATTATGTAAGAAAATCCATCCTTAGATGTTCACACTAATGGAGTTTTGGTTAGAGTTGCGATCTTTCTTGTGAGAGGTCTATAGTTTATATTGAAGACACGTTTCTCCACATCTTTTGCTTCATGTATGGCCCTATATGAAATGAACGATATTCTTGTGCATGGAATGCTGGGAAAATGGCAAAGATTCCTTTCACGAGTGAATGGCTTACCAAGCATTGTAGCAGTAAAGTGCGACTGCCATTCATACCATGAATAGAGTAGATCAGACACCTGCTTATTACGTCATGACATGGCAATAATCTCGGATGTTGTCTTGTTCAGCGACGATACGTGTGCGAAATAGATGGCGACCCCGATGATTTGGCAGAAGGACGGTGGAGTATGTCCAGTGAAGGTGTCTGTCACCGACGTCGGGATTTCTTGGACATATCACCAGAATGGACTCCGCTACACGAGTACGTAAATATCAATAACAGCTGCTGTGTATATTTGTACCAAAATTAAAATAAGTAATTAGCAAATAAATAGGGTAGTTTGTCTTATAGTATATATGATTATGCGTTTGATTGAATTATGTTTTTTGACGCAGACGACTTACAAATACATCAAATTCTTAAACCGAGGATTCTGTCTGATAAGACGAGCACTCAGTTGATTGTGCACTATGCCGAGGTTATCGTTCCTGAAAAGGATAAGATCCGGGTACGGTGCGCGGATATTGTCTTTCTAGGAGCCTATGATGACACCGTCACTCTGAAATCGCAAATCGAAAAGCTCGTCGAATCGAAGGGTATAGAATGTAATTAGAAATAACAATCAATATATAAACTAATGAACCCATTGAAGCTGGGCAGCATTAATAAATTATTAAATCAATACATTTTATACCTACTGCATTTGTGAGAATGTTTGCTGAAACAAGGCTCCGAGAAAATCCCGATAATTTACTTATCTGAAACATAGCCGGTGATCCCATATTACAATTAGATTCATCTGATTTTAATTTCCTACCCACTACATCCTAGTTGACGACTTGGGGGACCAAGTTAACGTGTATATGGTGCGCGCATAAACACAATGCAACCGAGAAATATCCACTTTCCATAATAGAACCCTTTGCAATTACGAAGAAAATGTTCCCAATAGTAAGGGTTCACATACGCACTTCGCAAAAACACATTTTCCATGGTACTATCCCAGAAAGCTTGGTTTAGCAAATGTAAGTTTAAAAACACGATTCCCAACGTGGACGCTGAACATTACTGTGATTTTAATCATGTATAAAAGTACAAGAGGAACTCAAACGAACCTGTTATTTATGCAATTATGAGTTTAGGAATTAACCCGTTGTCTTTAAGCATCTTGTAGCGAATTTCAAATTACTAAGAACCATAGTCATACACAGTAAATTATTTCGGAATAACTTCTTACAAGATAATACATGCATTGTGTATTAGACCTGGTATAAAGTTCATAACATGCGTTTTCCAGAGCCTTACAGACCAAAAAGGATCTTGCTGTTTATCAATCCAAATGTCGGAAGGCAACATGCTCTCGCGGATTTCGAAACTATTGTATCTCCTCTCTTTTCACGATGTGGCGTTGAAGTCGACAGTATCGGTGAGTTTGTTTCTGGGTGTTTGGAGACCATTTATCATATACGTGCATCATGCCGTCAGATAATTAAACAATAAAATAGCAAAATTAGTTATATCCGATGGTTGACAATAATAAGAATATCGGTGTCTAATTTTTGTGATTTTAATGGGGCTTCTTCTGAATAGCTGGAAAGAAATGCACAGAAAAAACCCCCCATCATTCTGTGCATCTTTCCAGCATTTTTTGTGCATTTCTTTCCAGCTATTTTTTATAGCTATTTTCTGTTAATGCTTTTCATGGGGCATTATTGTGACCTTTTGTCTTCTTAATTTTGTTGGTTGTTGCAGCATTAAAGGTCATCTCGCTGCTTCCCTCGAAATCTATATCTGCTACTAGGAAGGGTTACATCTGTAATCGCGTCGTTACGGTTCACGTTCTGATTTGAAAATGTCATTGTTATAATCGTTTATAT
>WURV02186548.1:0-12769 GCA_011762755.2 Epimenia babai | reverse complement strand
GGGGGGAAACCGACGAGCGCAATGATTCATTATACTCAACATTTTTATATTTGCACCCAGTTAAAAACGATTGGTGTAACTACATCTTGGTTAGTTGACTTGCCCGGTTCAAATTGATCTATGGGCAAGTGAAAGTGACTTGGTTGCCTATATAGACAGGATATTACCACAGGAAGAGACCTACTCGTGGTAATTTTCTAAAAGGGTATCCATAAGTCACTGTGAATTTCATTTTAGGCAATGAATTAACATCTAATTTCACATCACATGTTAATATTATATGTGATGAGAAATGAAAATATATCAAGTTATCGATTCAAATTCATCTTGTCAAAATTATTCATTTAGTATGCAAAGCTACTGGTGTGTATAAAAATGGCGTAACATTGTAATAATCCATACACGGATGAAAAATTTAAAATATCTTAGTTTGGAAAAAGAAGACCCGATTCGTAGGATTTCACTTGTTAATGCAATGACATAATTACCTGTAATTGCCCTGTGAAATGGATACAAATTGAAGGAGTATACCTTAAAAATCATCAACGCTCGTGAAAAACAAATCCAGTGGGCAATGAGAAACTCAAGAGTAATAAAAACACGTGAAATAATGTACACAAATAAATAAAGGAAATATTAAAAAGTGGATCAACTCGAATAGTCAAACTAAAAATAGCGCAAATTTTACTGTAAACAAAGAGCAAACAATAATGGTTAGTTATGCTAATGAGGGTTGTAAATGAACAGTGCATTCTTTGCATTATGGAGATAGAGGTTTACCAGGATGGGGGGAGAGTGTAAAATGGGGTTTATTAAAGTGCAACAATTATTTAGGCTACTTAATATTCACTTGCGCAGTTCCCTAAATGAGGTTTTACAAGGAGGTACCCTTGTACAGCAGTTCTGTGGGAGGTATGGTTTGCCTCTTTCATTTTCATTTCCCATTGCATACATACACTTAGCGACTATTAAATTTCACTAGTACGTACTCAAGATGATATTTATACATATTTATGATACTTATGACATTTGTACTTACTTGTTGCTCTTGTACTGACTTATTTCGCCATGTTATGTTGCGTGTTATGCTACATACACCGAGCAGATGACAGGCGTTAATAAACGTTACGAATTAGCGTTATGAATTATTAGTGCTACAACTGTTAGGTGAGCAGAGAAGGGTGCTGGACACTAGGGGGTGAGACGATGTAGGCATAAACTAGCAGCTCGGAGAGACCACATCTAAGCTTTGTGTCACTGTATGTATTACATATAGAGGAGAGCAGTCGATTTTTTACAATGGGCAAGACAATAGTCAACAAATGAAATTAATAGTCCAAAATGTATTTCATATATCGGGATATAATCGTGTTTTCCTAATCCAAAACTGAAAGTGTGCCTTTCGTAGAAAATTGTAGTGGCTACTCAAAGAATCGTGATATATATATACAGATGTATCTGTGACTGGATTCTTGTCTTGAATGTGACAGTGAAAAATTCATTAGTTAATTGGTCTAAGGTATTTGGTTTTGGATATTGAGGTAATTGATGAGGCATTTTTTCTATTAATGTTGTCAATAGACGATATATATATATATATATATATATATACAGGTGAGTAAAGGTGTTAAACGGTGCATTGTGCGAATAGTGTCATATCTCGTGGTCATGGAGAAAATGTGGTGGTAACGGTAACACGAGGGTTAACGGCACGGTATATAGTGTGTACCTTATTGTGAAAGCATTCGTCTAAACTATCGTCAAAGTACAACTCGTCTGCGAGTCTTTGGTCGGAACTATTTCTGTTGAGGGTCGATGTATACATGGTGGGGGGCCTGTAGCTGTAACGGGGGTAAGTGTCGCTCGATAACGACAGCGTGCTCTCTCGGCCAAGCGTGCTAGTCGAGTTGAGCATATAGTCCTGACAACATACACACACACGACATGCACACACGACATGCGCACGACATGCGCACGACATCGATGACACGCGACATTGATGACACGCGATACCGATGGAAAGGGGCGTAACTGACACCTGATGACCATGAAGTAGCATCCATGACACGTGACATTAGTGAGTGACCACAGTGACATGTCATCGATGGAACATGATATATAGCATTCATGACATGTGACCTCAGTGACATGTCATCGATGGAACATGATATATAGCATCCATGACACGTGACATCAGTGACCTCAGTAACATGTCATCGATAGAACATGATATATAGCATCCATGACATGTGACATCAGTGACCTCAGTGACATGTCATCGATGGAACATAATATATAGCATTCATGACATGTGACCTCAGTGACATGTCATCGATGGAACATAATATATCGCATCCATGACACGTGACATCAGTGACCTCAGTGACATGTCATCGATGGAACATGATATATAGCATCCATGACACGTGACATCAGTGACCTCAGTGACATGTCATCGATGGAACATGATATATACCATCTCAGATATCAAACACCGTTCACATGTCGCCTAGAGATAGGGTGACATCGAAGACACATGACATCGATGACGTATGTCACGGGTCATACGAGTCATCAATGATACCCGCATCGATCATCGATGATGCAAGACCTTAAAACGGTCATTGTCGCTCAGATATTTACCTCGCGAAGTTTAGTAACTCCACGCCTCAGAAGATTAATGGAAGCATTACAAGCATGTACATTGTTAATGCATTTAATACACTTGAACCCCGCTAATTTTGTTGAAAAGATTGTCACGATTAATCCTTCACTATACGACGCATTTCTGCACAGCTAAATCAATTTTTATCAAACTGTCACTAGTCCGTATCATTACACAATATATTCATTAGTCATACAGAAAACCATCGACATCCCAATTGGGTGAGAGGTTCAAATTGTTTACTGTAAGATGTTCAATTTCTGGCCATAATTAATACATAATGACTTGACCAACGTACATGATTTGTCAATCATCGCAACATTATGCAATCTTCAAAAACTTTTTCCATCTCATTTTGTGTTTTAGTTGTTTTCAATTCCTCTTACTCTTACTTTTCATTATAAAATGTTAATATAAGTTAGGGTTTGAATTTGGATATTATGTATTTTTATTTTCATATTCTTATATCTGTCACTCGATTTTTTTACAGGGTTCCAGTGTATTGGATATCAGGTGCAAGTTTGAGAGGCGTACGTACGTTAGTTGTTCGTTAGGAAGCCGATAGACGTTAATGGTGTAAATATCTGCGACTGCTTGAGACAGTAAATTCATGTCTTACTAAAGCAACTACATGCAACGTTACTAACAGCAAATTAACCCAAATAATGAAAATACTTCAAACACTGACAAACGTTAAAAATGTACAAAATTCATCATAATTTGTGGATTGTGGCTGGTGTATATCAAACAAGGCCAAAAAAATAAATGCCAGCCACTTTTTCTATTGCTGTTCTAAATATACAGTGCGTTCTTGTTAATATCATAATATTGAAGGTTCCAGGAAAATTATGACTTTTCTGATCACAGATTTTCTGACCACAGAAGTAGATTAACATAGGTAAGTGCAAAATGGGACATGGTAAATGGACAATAAAAACAGGATTATTGTCATACCAGGCGTAATTAAGTGGGTTATTCCAATATAAATTATATCCAGAGAATCTAATAACAAATACAACATTGATAGGATTATTCTCATCAAAGGTATATTAACTGGGTCATCAAAGTCATCAAAGGTATATTAACTGGGTCATCAAAGTCATCAAAGGTATATTAACTGGATCATCCCAATATAAGATACATGTACTCGAATGCACTGTATGAAAACTGCTAAAAGAATCAAAGTACTACCACGACAATGTCGTAGAGAACGGCAAATAACGAAAACAAGACAACATCGGCTGATGATAATGGCCTAGGTGATGTTAGATGTCGAAATGTCGAATTGCTACGGCGACGACGCGAAGCAGTGACGGGAAGCGGTGAGATGACGCGGTGAGATGACAGGAGGGTGAGATGATTTTGCCCCCCCGTGTCGTGCCGGCACTTACCCGCGATGTGGGAGACAGCGTGTCGCCGGTGTAGTAGCGCATCTCGGACTCGTAATCCGGCACCTTCTCGAGGTACGACGGGTATTCGAGGGTGGCCCCGATGTCACTCATCAAGTGGCGACGAGCTTCGTCCGCCGACGCCAGCTTTTCTCTCATAATAACCTCATCATCATCAGCCTGGGTACAACGGCAAGGCCGGGGTGACACGCATTCGATGACACGCGCCCGGCTAACGGCACGACATTCAGTGTCACGACACTGCGGGGTGTCAGTACGATACTCGGAAACAACCAACAACATATATCAATATTCACACTGACTTCGCTAGCAACTACTCGATGATACCGAGAAAACGCGAAACACGGGGAATCGGGAATAATTCCACGTTCAGAAATAATCGACATCGATTCTCTACGGTCAAATATTGACCATCATTTTATGGGCATTAAATATCCACAAAACGTTATTGAAAATGTAAAATGGAAGGCACATTTCAAGAATTTCTAACATCTGCGAGAAATCATGGGCCAGTAAAACCAGAAAAGAAGTCCCCCTGTGGATGTTTTGGTACAGACAAGCTTTATGCAGCAGTCTAGTACTCTCGTTTTCACGAGCTATATAGTGATAAATCCCTAAGTATCTGTTTTAGTTCAGATAACAGCATTCTTAAGGGAGGGATCCTAGAACACATGTTAGGCATGTATGGCTATGATAAAAACAGCTATTATTGGTGGTTTATTAAAATATTAAATAGTATATAATATAGGAATAAAAGACGTCTATAGGTAGTAGTCTCTATAAGAAGCTAAGACAATATAGTGAAATATATCGTTATTGGTTCATGACAATTCAAAGCCAGTGTGAACCCTTACCACTAGGAGGTGGGGTGTACAATAACAAGAAATAGAGAGAATTTACTAGAGGTACAAATTGACAATAACCACTGTTGACACGATTTTTACATGTGCTGCTAAAGGTATAAGAGCAGACAGTTTAGGAAATAGCATTGATTTGTCAGATAGATTCGTTACACACTGCAATACTATCCTGACATCTTGTTATTAAGCTGGATACGAGTTGAAAAGTAAGCGTACAGATAACTGGTGTTAGGTGTTAAATTTAGCGGACGGTTCACTACTATCAGTGATCATCCGTGGTTACCCTGTGAATCGTGTCAACAAGAACAACGATACAACAGTAGATCAAGAGGGAACTAGAGGGATGAGTACGGAGTGAGTGTGCGACAGTACGGAAGTACGGGAGTCAGTTACCTCTTGCACATCAGCTCTCAGAGACTTGTCTGCCGCTGACATGTCATCTTCTGTAAACACAATCACGTACACTTACTAAACCATCTAATGCCGAGCCACAATGACTAGACAAGACTAAGTTGATAGTTCTCATCATCTGAGAGATGAAGGTGGCCTTATAAACAATAATTGTCTTAATCCTGTTTCATCAAACGAAGATGATACAAAGAAAATTTAGAGGTTTCTTTGGGTTAGTAATCGAGTTAAAACAGACCAACATTGTATAAGGAATGATTACGGTTCATGATTAAAATATAAACAACCTGTACGTAGCAATAAAGCTAAAACACGAATGAACAGTTAATACAAACCTCAAGACTAAAATGCAGGGAAATGCTACTAAAAAGCATAATAGATATTTTCAAAAAAATTCACAAAAAAAGTCGTTGCCTTCAGGAAAGAGCTGGCTGAGGAGCAAAACCAACTCAGTGTGGAGCTTGTTACTAAGTGACTAACGAAAACGTACTCTCGTGAACCCAAATGTTGAACACCTTGACAAGACCTAGGGGTTTCAGATTTTGAATTCTAATCATACCAGCTATAGGTACACACCTATCTATATCTTCGACCAGCAATGATCCATAAAATAATATGGATTCGCAGTATTTTTAATTGTAATTTTCGTAGTGTTAATAGGAGGGAAGTGACAGTGGTTATTGATACTAGGGAACTATGCTATGAAAGCTTTCGAATCATTACACAGATGTATACAACGTGTATAAAAACAATCGAGTTTCATTTGGTACCAGAATGACACTCCTTGATTTTTATCAATAAGAATGAGACTCGTTGAGACTTGATTTTTATCAAAAAGTCATTCAATATTTATCGAATTAACTCGCAAAAACGAGTTTCAATAAAAAATCATTACTCAATACAGCGCATTCTTGATAGTATCATACCTTTCAAAATAATAATTCATTAGTATCCAAAACTTAGATGATAATCCTATTAATATCACACCTTTTGATACAATAATCCTGCTAATATCCACACCTTTTGATATAATAATCCGACTATGATCATACCTTTTGATATAATACCATTAATATCTAACCTTTGATACATTAATCCTATTAATATCAAACTTTTAATGTAAAAAGAGCCCAAAAAGGCCTCAAAAGAAGAAGAGAAACAGACAAAAAGAGGCCAAGTAGGCCATCTTGATATTAGAACAAGAAGAGAACAAGAGGACAAGGAGACCGCCTGACATCAAAAACAAGAGGCCAAGGTGACCTGAAGATAAAGATTAAGATACTGAAACAGGATAATAGATAGAAAATAGAAAGACCTAGATCTGAAATCACCTCTAATTGCCTAAATAGAGATGCCCTAAACAAATCTGAATTAGACCTGCACAGACAATATCTGCCAAATGGCAGACCATTGGACTAATCGGACATGGATATGAAAATTCTCAAATAAAAAAGTCGATATAAATTATCCCACTTTGCTCCCATGACCAGAATACTAACCCAAGGACAATATCTGCCAAATGGCAGCCCCTTGCGATAAGCACGTCTTGATTTACAAATGACATAAGTTACCTCCCCTTGTCGCAAGAAAGATACTATGAACAAATCCAGAAGAGACCAGCCTAAGGACAATAACTGCCAAATGGCAGACTTATGTGAAAGGCAGTTTTTGAAAAGATTATTAAGAAAAAATATGTACATCGGCAGAAGTTACCTCCCCTAGCTACCATACCATGAACAGGTCTAGTAGGGACTAACAAAAGGACAATATTTGCCAAATAGCATACCTCTGCGATAAGCGGCTCTTGAGATGCAAATTTTTTTATAAAAAATACGAACATCGGCATAGGTTACCTTCCCTTGCTGCGGTTATAATACTATGAATAAATCTGGAAGAGACCAACCCTAAGACAATATCTGCAAAATGGCAGACCTCTGCGATAAGCGGCTCTAGAGAAAAAAATTTTTAAGAAAATGTTAACATCGGATGGATGGATGGAGGGACTGACGATGGACGAACTCCGATCAGAAAAGCTCACCGAGCATAATAATCCAGCATTAATAAGGTGAGCTAATAATCCTATTAATATCATACATACCTTTTAATACAATAATCCTGCTAATATCAAACCTTTTGACCCAATAAGCCTGTTGATATGATAATTTTTAATACCATAATGCCATCCTTACAACATCGTACAAATCTACAGGTGGTAGTCGCAATGGTTGTGCCAGTACAAGCGAACTCAGCAGGCTGTGATATACGAGGAATGAAATCAATAATTATCCACGAGTGAAGTAAGCCGTATGTAGTCGAATGACGTTACAAGCACGATCGATAATGTGGATGCGGAATACATCTCGAGAAACGACGTGTACCCGTGGGTCTTCGGACACTTCTTAAATCAATACGCGAGTGGGTTTCTCACGGTGAAACTTAGTCTGATGTTTGTATAATAACCACACCACTGTTACCTATGACTGTATATGCCCAAACACCCGGTACAACATGCACACATTTGATGTATAAAACAGTAGGCAGTGAATGCGCCGCTAGCACGATATACCAAAGTGAGTCTGTCTGGAGGCAGTGAATAAAAGTGAAAAAGCCAACATCATGACATAAAAGTGAAACAGTAGTACGCAGTGAATAAACGTAAACGAGGCCTATCGTAGTAGAGAGTGAAAATAGTAGGTTCAAGGTGCAATATTATGCTAATCTTGAACAGCTCGAAGACAACAATAGAACAGTAAAAGAACATTTCTATTATACAGTTATATCAGCATCTGAATCATGAACACAGACCTGGATAATATCCACAACAGACAGTTGTATCAGCATACGAAACATGAAGAAAGACCTGGGTAATGTAATTTCCACAACAGACAATTGTATCAGCATCCAAAACACGAAGAAAGACCTGGGTAATGTAATTTCCACAACAGACAATTGTATCAGCATCCGAAACATGAAGAAAGACCTGGGTAATGTAATTTCCACAACAGACAGTTGTATCAGCATCCGAAACATGAAGAAAGACCTAGGTAATGTAATTTCCACAACAAACAGTTGTATCAGCATCCGAAAAATGAAGAAAGACCTGGGTATCGACGCTACAAGAGCTACACACAACCAATTAAAGTGACGGGGATCGAGGTGACTTAACAACAACTCGGCTAATGGGGTTTTTGGACAATCCTGCACTAAACCAACCGACCAATCAAAATTAGCATGAAAGTCAAGCCGCATGTATATGTACATAAAAAGTCATCCAATACCAGCTCTCAGATTAAACAATTGATAAACATAATGGCCGCTCATTGATGCTGGAGTATGACATGAATCAACACTCCCAAATATTCTCCAATAAAAATCATAATCATTATAGCAAAAATAAGATTTGCACACGTGATACTTCGGCTAACAGTCTAGTGCCATCTTAATTTAGATATCCACTTCTCCACTCCTCTCCATATTATTATCGAATGCTGGTATATCATATGCTGGTATAGCGAATGCTGGTATAGCGAATGCTGGTATATCAAGTCATAAAAAAATCCATTGATTGACCTAAGTCATAGCTATAAAAAAATGGAGAAAGTACGAGACAGAAAATAAAAACACATACACATAATGAAACGACACCATATACCTGTATCAAGCCCGTTGGGAAAAAAATATATTGAGACAAGAAAAACACAGGTATGAAAACGGTGGGAATGTAAGGGAGAGCAAATAAAAAAGACGTGTTGGGCAAGTAGTGAAATTCCAAACCATATATGCATTGTGCATATCTGTCTATTCAATGCACGAACGCATTAAGAAGTGTAATATTGTCACTCAGTGCACCAAACAAAACATAGGTTCATGCAAAGTCCGCAGCACAGCACAACAGCCGGACTTACGGATTAACTTGCCACCATCATGGTACGACAAGTAGACGTGCTGTTGGGACAGAGGTTTGGCGAAAAGAGGAGACTTGGGCATGAAGTCATCGTCTGCACATGCCAAGAACAACGAGCATGTGGTGTTAGTGATTGTAAGGCTTTCGATACGATGGAGGAATAACGCAGTCATAGTGATGGATGCAACGCGTTCGGATGCAATGCGGTTGGATGCAATGTGTTGAATGCAATGCGGTTGAATGCAATGCGGTTGAATGCAATGCGGTTAAATGGACTGTTTCGAAAGGAGACGCTGATGTAACGAATGAAATAAAATGGGCGCTTACAAAGGAGGCATGATGCAAAAAATTTAGACAACAGATAATCGCGGCGCTGCAAAAATGCCTGCTAGGCTAACGCGAGGTGAGTGCATTACACGAATGGGTCGCACCACACAACATTGATAGATATGAGGGGATAAAAAAACAAGTGAAAAATCTGAAATCGCGAGCTGATAGATCGCATCGTGACAACCATTGTGATTGCTTCCAATGATGTCAGGTGTCGGCAAATCCATAAATATGACGTCATTAAAGCAATAAAAAATTCACGTATTCCGAAAGAATACAACGTACAGACATTGACGAGAGATATCAACGACATTCAATCAATCACACAAGTTTACAAAAAAAAAAACAAAAAGCAGTGTTTTAATACAGTGCATTACAGTTAATATCATAGAGCTGGATTTATAGTAAAATTATGGCATCACCAAGAACTTTCTGATAACAAGAAATGATAACCAAAGATAAGAAATGGAACTGAAAATGCGATCTCAACAGGATCATTCCGTTAAAAGGAATGACATTAAATGGAATGCACTGTTCGTGTTCATCCACAGGTGAAAACGTAAAATATAAAAACATCACGCCTTACACTTTGTATTGTATGTTACAACGTATAGTATTTAACGCAACAATAACAGTAATGGACATACATACATGGTGAATGGGTGTATAATACTGCAGTATAAACACGTCGAGGTGTACTCTCAAGGTGTGAAAGTCACCTCAACGTGGTCGCAGCGTATCGTAGGTACTACCTTTGTAGTCATGCCAAACTGTGGAGTCATGCAACAGTGAAGACATCGAATGTCGAACTGAGCGAAATCACAACAAAAATCAAATAGTAAACTCGATCAAATGAAAAGTGCGTACAAACTAGTGAGTTGTGGAAATCTGGCACAGGAAGTCACCAGTGATTGGTCCAGGGCATGAAATTTATGCTGGCACAAGGCATTTGGCTGGCATGCCCCATCTATTTGCTAGCTAGCCCTATGTAACATTCATGTATGTAAAATGAAAATACCATTAGAGTGCCCATCTGAAATACATACTTGCCTGTGTGCCCTGGTTAAAAATTTCGCACCTTGTTGGTCCAGAATTTAATATGACATTTGAAAAGTGCATTCCGATCTAGGCTTTACCCTTACAGCGTGTTGTGTTTCACGACTATTGTGCATATAAAGTGCTTCATGATTTAGTATCTAAGGCTTGTGTATACACTTACCCTGGTATTATGTGTATTAAATTGGTGCCGTAAACAGGAGTAAGGAGTGCTAAGGCAAAATGTAAGACTAACAACCAATTCCACGGCATGCCGAGGGAGTACGACGTTATATACTTGAATATGTATTATTTCTGACACGTACAATACCGATAGATACTTGATATGCAGGAAATTAACTCCCTGTACAATCCTTAGATATGTAGTTATAAACTACTGTGCCGTTGTGCGAGACATCGAACCACGCATTATTATAGATGTTTAAACCCATGCAGCCCATCATCTATTGAGATTGAAATCTATCTAGATATAGATACAGAGCATGCAACACTCGAATCGTGACTACTTCCACTATAGTAACATCATCTTACAATGGTCTGGAAATGTAACAATCTACCTTTATTCCTCTCAATTATAACTATTAATTGCAGACATATTTGTATAAAATTACTTGAATTTCTGAAGAGGACTATTTCTGTGGGTAGATATTGGGTGCAATTATGTATTACACTCCTCAATATGACCCTAGGTCAATGTTGTACCCATGCTTTGGATGAGGTCATTCCCACTTGTATATTGGAACTATTATTATTAGATTATTATTATTTTAACGAAATGCAGTAGATAGATGAGATGTCAAAATAATAATGTGTTTTGTTTTGTGAAATGACCAATGTGCCCACCAATCTGACACTTGTGTCAGAGGCAGGAGGAGGCAATAGCCATAATGTCATAAGAATACCCTGGGCCAATCACTGTAAATATACATGCAGACGTATTAAATGGGTTAACACTAAAATTATAGGTTTGCAATAATGCTTGATGCATTCAATATTAGACATGGCTAGCTAAATACTACACAGATGTATACTGTATTTAAACAAGTGCCACTACGAACAATAGTCAAATAACAGACTAACATTGTCTCATACAAGTGTGTAAAAATTTTAAGCTTACAGCCTTACACGATGAAATACCATACATACTGGTAGTTCTGGCCATAAAATTAATATAAACGAAGAAAAACAAAAAATTAACAACTAGGAAATGAATCGAAATGAACCATGCAGATCGTAACCACGATGACGTAAGTGTTAAAATGATGTACTATATTATATGTTAGTGCCGTAACCTTTGACTTAGTGAAGCACCTAGATGTACGAGGGGTCAGTAACGGTCATACTTGATATACCTAACAGAAAACTGCATAAAACCTTTAGTAGTGATTTAGGATATAATTTTGTTAGCGAAAATTGCGTGCTTGAATACGAGTAAATTATTAAATAAATTTATATATAACCAATATCGTGTAACATTACATTGAAGCACATGAGATTAACATCAACCATACCAGATATCATCTAACGGCTATTCAGTCGACACTTAGCTGCCTAAAAATTGAAATAAGTTATTCGGATAAACATAGTAAATTAGTCATATATATTCTATCTAAACTGGGATGAAAACCAGTGATATTAACTGAGATACATACTTTGAATAGGGATATTTTAACAAAATTTATTATATAAATGAACATGATTTCAAAGTATACCAACACTGAAGAGAAAAAATTAGATAGATATATCGAAAATATAAAAGTTATAGCCGATTGATTTTTGTTACATTTTTGTGGCTCACCCCTCGTATAGTATATAGAGGTGTAAATAAAGATATTAAGTAGATAGAGATGCTATTAGTGGAGATAATGAATTGGATACTGAGTTGGGATACAATTAGTGTAACTACAGGAAAAATCTATAGAGCATTAACATAATAAGGGTTCATAATGAAGGGTAGAGAAGATTTCATACATGACAAGGTAATCCTAATGCAAGTAACATGATTTCGTTAGTGGCAAGCTCGGGAGTGTGGGTGATGTGTAGTCTATACGGTAGCATGCGTTAGTGCCTCAAGCAAAAACATGCTGGTGAAATGTTGGTTTTTAGTAATGGATAGAATAGCTGAAACTACAGTAGT
>WURV02186537.1:0-12769 GCA_011762755.2 Epimenia babai | reverse complement strand
TATTACCTGTATACTGTTAGGTGTTAATTTTATATAATTTAGGTAATTACATTATAGTCTTAGAGCATTAGGCTATTGTATCATGTAGAGTGTGTTTGACAGCTCTGCTAATAAGTACACTTTCAACAAATAAATTTCATTCCATTTCATACTGTGCACACACTGTGTACTGTATAGTGCCTACTGGTGTAGGAGGGAATGCCCTGACAACCTGCTCCCCATCAAGAAGGTGCCTTGGCCAGTCAAACGTATCCACTGAGCACTCTGAAAATGCAGGCATACCTCCGCTACAGAATCTACAGTCCATTCACACAATTAACTTAACTAAGCAATAGCCATCTGTGCCACGCAGTTAGTTGTCACAATAAATAATCGCTTTAACAGAACACAGTGCACAGGCGGCAAAACTTCTTACCCTGTCTTCAATCCCCAATCCTCTTTTTATAGGCAAATCGAGTGACTTTTGAGCATATACCAAAATTCCACAAAGATGACATTGTTGGAAAGAAATGCACGGAAAGAACCTATACCTGTGATGGGACACGAACCCACGACCTGCAGATAACCGGTCCCGTGCTCTACCATAGGAGGGATAGGTTTTTTCTGCGCATTTCTTTCCAGCTATTCAGAGAACCACATTGGCTACCCCCAGTAACAGATAGCATCATCGGGAAGTCTTAGAGTTAGATAGAGCATAAATAAGTTTATGAAATGGGTCTATCGTGAATAAGCGCACAATGACGTGCTGTAAATGATATTCTAAGTATGACTTACATCTATTATTGTTCACGGAAGAGCCCTAAGAGCTCGCCTATTCTCTATTTCCTCTCGTATAAATAAGGCATTACCTGGAGTCTCGCAGTTTGTCGGGGTGAAACGCGATTTGGTCGGGCAGTCGGAAAGAAGCAGGAGGAACGAAATCATCACAAATGGCTCCTCACTCTACAGAAGACAAGAAGACAAACCAAAAAATTAGCAACAATATAAAAGGTAAAGATAGAACATTGGTAGATTGCAAGTATCAGAAAATAAAGGCTCTCAGATTTGCATCAAAATTTTCATTGCAGCTATTCAATGCAGATACAATACCAAAAACAGCAAGAAGAGGGGGGGGGGAACCATGCAGGTGTAACAAGCTATCAAATAAAGACAAACTTTATTATATAGTCTAATCTAATTGACCAGTTTTCACATCAACACTATGCTTATAGAAAAGCAATAAATAAAATTAGTTAGTCTATATCAGCCATTCTCTAAGCATGAAGGGGAAAAAATAGTATTATACTATAGTAGTATATTCAACAATACAATGAATAGAAGAATTATATATTTTAAAGAAATCGAAGTCATTCCCCCCTTATATATAAAAGAGGGTAGCCTCAATCTGTTCCAGGATTGGCATAAATTCCAACCACTGAAGTTGTCCGATGAGGCTTTGAGAACCGCTGGTCTATATATTAGGTGGTAGCCTTAATCTGTCCTGGGATTTGCATGAATTCCAACAACTAAAGTTGTCTGATGAGGCTTTGAGAACCGCTGGTCTATATAAAAGCTGGTAACTTCCATCTCACAGGATTTGTATAAATTTGTTAGTAAATTGTTTATTTTAACCATGCATTTGGTGAACTCAGACTCTCGGCAGTGGCCTATTACTTATTTACGTGGATTATCTAATTTTTTTATCAAATTCGACTAATGAGTAATGACTTGCATCATGAGTACCCACCGTTACTTTTACTCTAACTTTATGCATTACCCACCGTTACTTTTACTCTAACTTTATGCATTACCCACTCATACTTTTACTCTAACTTAATACATTACCCACCATTACTTTTACTCTAACTTTATGCATTACCCACCGTTACTTTTACTCTAACTTTATGCATTACCCACTGTTACTTTTACTCTAACTTTATGCATTACCCACCGTTACTTCTACTCTAACTTTATGAATTACCCACCGTTACTTTTACTCTAACTTTATGCATTAGCCACTGTTACTTTTACTCTAACTTTATGATACGGAATTGGCAGTATTGAGTCTAAGAACTTGGAACAGCCATATGATACAAAAAACATGCAGGTGTGGAAAAATATATCACAAGAGTTAATCACGTATAATACATTGATTCAAACATTTCGGTCGAGTATTGTAACATTCTTACTACCTCTCACCAGTCCCGCTCATTGCACCTGACGAACTATACTTGGTATACAGAAGCTTGTGTTAATCTTTATATCAGTTAGTCTAAAATGTGTTACGTGCATATTCCTCGAATCAATCAAACATCATATATTACCTTATTGTTGAAGGATTGAACCAGGTCAGAAGTTAATGACTGCAGAGTGTCTCGTTTCATCTCCTGGGAATGCACTGCGAACTTTTCACACATTCTGGGACAGTTACACACACACATATAAATATATATAATAATATACAGGGTGATTCATATTTATGTACCCACTATTGTAATGAGAAATTATATTACTATAATTGTCACATATATGGTGTAGGCAAGTATGCATGTTTTATTTATTATATCGCCTTCTGGCGTAATTGAATGGATGACATAGCAGGTATAGTGACAGAGATTTGTTATTCTGGGCAACTTAAATTTGTGGAATTCGACAGAGATTAACCCCGAAACATAAATAAAATTATGAACAAAATTAAATATATTAATCAAGTAAAATCGTTAAAAGAACGAACAAAACAAAGATAACAAAATAAACAAGAACAACAAAGTTGTTAACTTAGTAGCTTAGAGGAATAAAGAGAGTTAATAAACAATGATAATTCACCCCTCGACTTGACGCATGACTTTATGACTGTTGACATCAAGAAAGCGGTGGTATTTGATGTTTGACCAAACGTACTGATGGCACAGACGATAGTTCTCCTTGTCTGCATCTTCCTATAAAAAAGACAATACTTTTTCCTCTGTGCAAATAAATTAACTCATAACTTTACCAAAGTAATTTTTGTAAATTATGCCTTATTGCCATAATCTAGACCAGGGGTACCCACCTAGATTGTTTTGAGGGCCAGAATTGGCAGCTGCTGTATCTTCCAAGGGCCACAACATTATTTAAAGCAACAATAATTTAAAGTTATTAGTCATAGGTTTTGTTTAAAAAAAACAAATGATTTTTTCACTTATCAAAGAGCCTGTGGCTCGCACCAAGCATCCTGTGGGCCAGATGCGGGCCGCTAGTTGGCCAGGGATGGTCTGGACTTGGAAAATTTGTTACACATCTTTGGCATAATTGCCTTCAAATACTACCTACCCCGTGAAATGACAACTGACATGCTCATGTTGATTTACGTTAATTGTTGTCATTAACATTAACCCATTCAGGATCCGTTGTTTACTCAGATAACTCTTGTTGACAGATTACCATCAAAACATTTGATTTAAAACCCAACAATTAAACCTTATAAGCTAACTATAAGTCTTATATCGCATGTCAGAGCTAACAAAATCAAACAGTGACTTTTAATTACGATAAAAAAGGCTAGTGGGACGTCAGCTAAATTTTAATCTTACACTACAGTTGTTGCACTTAAGTGCTAGTTAAGATTAAGTTAGTGACTCTCTATGCAGGGAGTTCTATTCATACTATAAAACAAATTGATACATTGATAATTGGAAAACAGTTTTAAAATTAAGTCACTATGTAGGATCATATATTCTGAGATATTAAATTACCTTGATTCCTGTTGTATTGAATATCAATTCGTTAACCAAACAATCTATTACTTCGTAGTTCCCTCTTCCAGGCGCCGCCATATTGTTTGGTTTTTTATTCACTAAGTGTACCGGAAATTACTATATGAAAATACTACTAGATCAGTAATCTATTACCGTACTTCTAAGATTGATACTTGATAGTTAATGAAAACCAATCTCCGACGTATGCATGCGAGAAACAGTAGATCCCAATAAACGTGGTAGTTTGATCGATCGCTTGCTTAAAATTTGGTGGAAAATACAAACAAACCAGTCCATTTTGGCACTAGTAAACCTAAACGAAACCGTGGGTGTGCAATGGCATTAGCTATCCATTGTCCTTTTCCCTTGCATGCTATAGGGGTGCGTGTGTAAGTCGTATGATAGGTCTGCGACTCTGCGCAGAGGTCATCCACTTAGAATCATGTGTATGAGCTTACACAGATTTTTATTCTTTATTATTTACAGTGGATTACTCATATGCTCTCCTAAATCTAACTAACTATATACAAAGCATGTTGTCCACTTAATGATGATGAAACATTGACTGTGACTACATGTAATGTTTGTAGTGTTCTGCAAGGCCTTCGATATAATAGTCTAATATGTATTTTGTTTTATTCCAATATACATCGACAGTACATTGCGTACATATTCATAATTATGACTAAACTGTCAAATAATAAAACTAGCTTATACTGGCGTATGGCCTGGTGCACACTGAGAGAACAGACATGTAAACTCTGCTAGGTAGCCTTTTTGAAATCTGTGAAAATATAAAATTGTACCAGTCATTAATAAAATATAAAACTTTACACAAATACATATTGACAATCAAGATAATATTCCTCTATTCTCGTTTATTCCATTCTTCTGACAAATACCCCATTCATATTCCAAATGCTTGACTCACTCGTACAACGGTCATTTTTCTACCGCTTGACCGAAATAGTGCAAGTGGCAACAAGCTCAATGTTTTGCTCTTATTCTCAATACTTCTGATTGGTTCAACTGTACTTTATTTTAGCCTTTACCTTACATTTATACAGTGATTTTATCTGCATTTATACACTGTGATGAGAGTACTTTTATAATAATGCACTCCGTTTCACCGCTGTTCACTCCGTTTCATAGTTTCACCGCACTTCGCCGATAGTGGATTATGGGGGTATACAAATGCCTTATACATTATTCTATTTTATTTTCATGACGTAACGGGAAATTTATATTAGAAATTTCTCCCTTTGACGGTCTTTTTGGATTCTTAGCTTTCAGGAAGGTCTCCATAGTGCCTGTCTTCACTGTCTCACTGTAGATAAGCATGAAAAACCCAACTCCACATTAGGTCCAATCTAATAGTATGGTTTTAACTACACTGCTTTCTCCATCTCTACATCATTTACATGTGTTTCTTGCATCAAGCAGCTTACCTCTGCTAACTTGATAACGAGGGCAGTTACGGTAATTGCCTAGGTGATCTGCCACTTTTTAACTAACTACTGGTGTAATTTTTATTAAGCCATTTTACATGACAATGATGACATAAGTATCATGATCTATTGTAGTCTATTTCTAATCACCCATCCTTGATCTATAAATATGACTGCACGAGTTTGTAAATACAAGCATTTTTATTCAAGCACTATAACGATGACAGTACCTATTATTGCAGTAGACTATAATTATTACAACAAATCATATCATAAAACATTGAAGAGATGTACTGATGAGTTTAAGAGAACCGTACATCAAATCTAAGACTAAACGAGACATTGAATAGAGAAAAGTAGAAAAGAATTATGAGTAATAAACCAATTGCTGTCATATCATCTGGAATCTAACAACCGTAACATTATAACTTCACAACATCATCTTGATGCTAACAACCGTAACATTATAACTTCACAACATCATCTTGATGCTAACAACCGTAACATTATGACTTCACGTAATCTCGAAGCTAACAACCGAAGCTATCATGATGTCGTATCATCTCTAAGCTAACAACTGAAGCTATTATGATGTCGTATCATCTCTAAGCTAACAACTGAAGCTATTATGATGTATCATCTCGAAGCTAACAACTGAAGCTATTACAATGTTGTATCATCTCGAAGCTAACAACCGAAGCTATCATGATGTCGTATCATCTCTAAGCTAACAACTGAATCTATTATGATGTATCATCTCGAAGCTAACAACTGAAGCTATTACAATGTTGTATCATCTCAAAGCTAACAACTGAAGCTATTATGATGTCAAAGTGTTTCACATCAATCAGACAACAGCGAAGTACAACGCTATCTTTATACCAAGAAACTGCAGTCATGATTTGCAACCGACGTTCCAGCGCAGAGAATGACCTGACACGTGATAGTATATATAAGAGGAGCAGACGCCCTGAGATAAATAAGGAATGAGACGTAACAGGATCAATTTATTCAAGGGACATGTTGTGTAAGAATGGTAATATCTGTTGAATAAGTCTTGTGATTTACTATATAATAATCAGCCTCGAAGCCTCATAATTTGACACAAAATCTAAATAAATTATCCATCATGAGATAATGAAAAGTACAAAGATGTGTTTAAAAATTAACAAGTAGAGGGTGAGTAGAGGTGTATCACAAAGAGTATATGTTGAGTAACCCTTTTAGAGTTGAAACGCACAACTAATGTTTAGAACATACAGATACAAATATTTTGTCCACGAAATCAGAATGGTAATGTACATAATTATTGTATGGACAAATAAGAAAAAGTACGTAAAAAAGAGATTATAGACTTGAAGTAACTTTGCCAAAACACGAGGGTATAAGGGTATAATATAGCATAAAACAACCAAAAAACAGGTTGTTATGGAGATACGACAGGACCACAAACTCCATTACATCCATATATATATGTGTATATATATATATATATATAATCCCAGGAACAATATATATCTAAGATATGGGGTCAGTTATATTTTCTAGATCAGTAAAAGATATCGAACAATTTAAAAGTTTCTACAACTTACGGATGTTTCAGCGATGTCAGCGAGATCAAAACTTTTGTCATGAATGTTTCGATTGGCTGCCATCTGGCACATTTTCATACTAACAGATTATGTCTCAACAACGTTTAAAGACTTGAGTTATTGAGTTCAAAGAATGTTTAGCAGACAATCACAGTTTGAGAACAGTAGTGTCAAGAAAACTCGGAAGAATTCTGGGCAACAAGACAAAAAGAGGAATAAAAATAAAGAGTTAATAGAAACTATTTAAATACAGGACAGTAAGAAAGACGCGGTAAGGTTGAGTGGAGGTAAAGTATCAATCTTTGTAAGGAATATACACAATTTTAATAGTTCTATAAAATGTACCAAAAGTACTCAACTATATAGAATTGTGGCTCTCTGAATAACAATGGAAGAACATGACGAACAGCGCTAAGCAAAATATTGCAAAATCAATCACACAACAAGGAATGAGCCTTAAGGGGTTGAGGGCAATACCTTTTAATAATTATATATACTAACTAACATTAATTATCATCAAAATGTGATCAATAAAACTTAGTCTATATAAAAGGTGTTGCCTTTAACCTCCTAACTTACTATATGAGACTAAACACAGCTACACCCTTACAGTTACGTTGAATAAAAATTAAAACCAACATCTCAGGATTATTTTGTATTGCAAATACAATGTCAATGAACGATTCTGGGGTTAATATATAAGATTAGGCTGAGAATAGCCACTTATTAGGCATGACTTAAAGTTTGAACAACTGATTAAAAACAATGTGAAGGAGCAGTATTGTCTAGCCATATAGAGATTGAATGGCCGCAAAGGTTGTTGCCTAAGCCATGTTGGCTCATAACTAACTAGCCCCAAGTTCTGAAGTAATGCTTCATTGGGATGCAAAAGGACAAATGCGATTGGTGTCAGTAACGTATATAAAACATATTAATAATTATGCATTAGATTCCCCTCAGAAACACAGCGTGCCTTTGTAAGGTATTTTGTTGGGACTTCCAAGTGTGATCCGCCCTATGTTGTATCTAGTCATCACTGGCCCATGTAAGAGAGCGTCCAGAAATACACCAAAAACAGGATAATCGATATATAAGTAACACATTCATACGACGTGTTGACTACCACGATACGGCAGTGCTGTCACATCAAGAACTTCAGTACTCTGGTACGTTGTTAGAGGTAACTGAACCATGACTCAGTCATTCGCCTAAATCTTATTACCCAGAGTCCCAGACCAATTTTCCACCATGACTGTACTCCGTCGACCCTCCTCACCTCGAACCCCAATAATCACCTCATCTTTTTTGTTACCAGATCTTCCTTTCAGAATGAAGATGAAACCTCCTATCATCATCCCATTCCCTACTCCCCAAAACGACCTCCCTTCCAAACCTCCAACATCCAACCTCTGATCCCCATTATCTCATCTTATGTGGCTAACATGAAACCTCACTCTCAAGAAGCATTTCGTTCACACCAGTCATCCCTTCCTTCGTGGCAGTATTTACATCTCGGCTGTCCTCTGCTGATCTCTCATCACCCTGTGAAGGACTCTCTTGACAGGTATCCACCACCACATCATCCGCGCCATTCGCTATTATTTTCAGCTCCATTTCATCAAACATTTGCTGAATTGTTCTAACGGCATTTCGTCGTGCCGTCCTCACCTCATCATTCCCGTTCGAATCGATGTTATCCAACAACAGCAAACCCCTCGTCAACATTTCATCCAAGAATATATACTCGCTGTCCGACTTAGACCCACGAAATGCACTCACCCTGTCCTGTAGTTTCTCGGCCTGTTGCACTATATTTGATATTTCCTTCAGCTGCAACGTCACAGCATTACCAGGTGACTTACCGCTAGAACCACTAACTGATCCAGTATCATCATTCTCTGACTTGATGATTCGCCTTGGATTTTCAGCATTTGAATAAATACTCCCGATATTTTCCCGCGCATGGCCCAAATTTCTCTCGGGGTCATGACTTGTATCAACTTTCGAGCTTCCCTCTCCCCTGCCTTGCCACGAGCTTCTGTCAGTTGCATCTTTGCTAAATCTCGAGCTGGATGTATTGTCTGGTTGGGCGGACTTTTCTACTGTAATGGGCACGCTGTAACCTTGGTTACTTGTGGGAATCGGCGATGCGTTCCGCGAATTTCTGCTCGGTTGATTAGTTGAGTTGGCGGCACTGCCCATGTATGACGCCGCTGGAGTCTGACCAGGGGCACTGCCACCATACGACCCTGTGGATGCGTGACCGGGATACACCAATGGTGCTTGTGCTGGATACGACTGAGGAATATTCGTAGGCTGGAGATTACTGATGCCTGAGTGCTGTACAGTTATCGGGATGTCTCGCATTACTGAATGCGACTGGTCTGGATAAGACAATCGTGCTGAAGAGTGCGGGGACGGAGCATATCCTCCTGTTGGGTATTGTATGGGTATCTCCTGCAAAACATAAGCGGTATGAAGCAATAACGGTGAAAAAAATGATGATGGAAATACCACACGATGCCGTTCATAAAGGACGAAATCAACGATAACGTTACTTAACATTGCGAGAGATGGTTAGAAGAACCGATGTACATGTGCCAAAGATGGGTATAGCTATCTAAGGGCGGAAATTGATCAGATGGTATAGGCAGGGTCAAGGGGTTGATCGGAGTGTATGTACGAAGGGTAGGAAGTCGATCGCAAGATTAATTTGTGACGACAAATAGTCAATAATAATAATAAATAGGTTACTTAATATCCCGCTCTATGCCACGAGAACGTGCTCTAGCGATTCACAGTCCAGAATATAGTGGAGGGATTTAAGCACGCAGCATAACAATGTGAGCCAGTTAACGTGACTCGGAGAAGAGATGGGTCTTGAGTCGTTGCTTAAAAATTGGGATGGAACGTTAAAAATAGACACATCAATATCCCACAAAGTAGCTAACTTAATAGAGTCAAACTTTTATTAAGTGGATACGTGAGGGAATCATAGCCAAGTGTTCATTAAGACAGTGTCTGCTTCACCCAATTTAACGTATCATAATAGAGATTCTCATTTCATGTGTAATAATAGCAATAATGTTTTATTTTAAGTGCCATATTATCCCTTAGTCATTATGACAAGATGATCCCTACAAAACTTGACAATATAAATAAATTTAGTATATCAAAAAAAACAAATAATGATGTGGAACAATGGATGAATCAAGAGTTACACTAGGCCCAATAATATGATTAGGAAAAAACTATTGCCTAAATTATATATACACAAGTTTGAAAAAAGTGATTATCAAGAAGATTGTGGTTCACATAGTAATGCTTAAAGATATAATTTGCAGAATGTGTAAGAGTCAAGTGTAGATGGGTAGTCTTGTATATCGTAAGAGTATCACAATTTGTGATGCAAGATCCCAAAAGGTCGCAATTTAATCCAAAACAACGCCTAATATTTGCAGAAAGCTGGTGAAACCTCATATAAAGACTGATATCAAGAAAAAAAGCTGTGTCCTTTTACTTCAAATGTGAGTTTATTTTTCTCTAATGTCAATCTACACACAAACATTTCATCAACAGAAACCTTCACATCAACAGCTGATCAGTAATAAAGACCCGTCTCGATGCTGTTAAAGATTACAGTTTCACCAGTTACACGAGGGTATTGTTAGATAAACGGACGCGCCTGTAGTGATGAGATCGTACAGAGAGAGAGGGAGGTGTATTTTCTTTGTTTGCGTTTGATGTTGACAGATGTCGTCGACATCATCTTGTCATTGTTGAGAAAGGGATAATACGGCACTCTTAACAAAGCTTTATTGTTATTATTATTATAGATCGCCATGTCCGTTTCTCGGGTTGATGCAGTAAACTCTACGTGTCGGCCATAGAAAGGCGTCTACTTAGTGCAGTAAAAATAACATGAAAAATGTTTTGGGGACTCTAAAGTGTCTGTTATCCATTAATTGGAAAGAAATGCATAAAAAACCTGTAGCTATGATGAACAGGGGTATAGGTAGGGCCAATAATTTACCGCGTTATAAATGTCAAATTCCGCGTCCTTTCCACGTTACTAAATATAATATTAAAAAACCTTTCATTTCAATATGTCTGCACTAATAAATTGAAAAAAAAAATTATCTCACCCTGTGTTTTGTTACTTCGTTTTGTTTGTATATAAAATATCTGTAGCCGTATGTGATTTGGCACAATGTCATATTGTCACATCATCACGCGTTCGACAAAGAAAATTACGTCAAAGAAGTTTATGCCACAAACAATAATTACAATATCGGCAGTCGCCAACAACAATCAAAATGAAATCAGGTACCGGAATAAAATAAAATGAACACGACGTCGTCTTGTTTTGCGGCGCTTGCGCTTTAGGGCATTCAGCGCGTGTGAAGGGACTTAACTCAGTAATTACACGAACTAAATTACAAACCAGGAAGTCTAAAACTGTCAAATCTTCCGGTAAATATCGAAGGCAACAAATTGCAGGTGGTTATTGACATTGCCGATTCCGCGAAATTTGTCCGTTTTCCGCAAAACGGAAAACTATTGGCCCTAGTCTTAGGGGTAATGAGTGATGTTACTGGCAAGTGTCTAGTTATATATAGATGAAAAATAGACATTGAGAAGGTTTACGAAGTAAGCTGGTTCTATGACGTAGAGACATTTGTGCGTTATGATTAGGATCTCGAATATGATGCCATATTTGATTGTGGACCCGTTGAAATGAACGAAAATTAGTGGGACAGGAGCTTTTCTGTACTTGGATGATATGACCAAAAGTTCGGTTTTGTCAGCATTAAGTTAGAGGTTGTTGAGAGACATTCAGCAGGATATGGCCGAGAGGCAGGAATCATTTTTATAGATTATGGCAAATAATGGTATTTTTGATAAATATTGCTAAATATTGCTAATATTGATAAATATTAATGATATAATAATGGTGTCTTCTGATAAAATATATCTACAATCATGGCATTTTTGATAAAATGTTGCTATAATTATGGTGTCTTCTGATGAAATATTGCTATAATCATGGCATCTTTTGGTAAAATATTGCTATAATTTTGGCGTCTTTTGATAAAAAATTGCTGTAATTATGGTGTCTTCTGATAAAATATTGCTACGATTATGGCATCTTTTGATAGTCTATTGCTGTAGGTTGCACTAACAATATAGACTAAGGATTTACCTTGTTATGTTCACCTTCAAGACTATCTAAAATTAATCCACCACAATGTTCACGAAATCATATTATCACCTGATAAACTTCGTAAAAAGTCAATTAAGAAATGAGTGACGTCACCTGCTTCAGGTCGTTAAAAATCGCGACGTCAGTTTTCTTGAGCCATGACATCAGCTCAGAGTATGGCGTCATGTCGCGCTGGCTCGAATAGTATTCGGGGAGCTTAAGCTCATTCTGGTGTCGGCTCATTGTGCCACCGAGCTCGTTACCCTGGTTCAAAGTGTGGGTCAGGTAGGTAAGGTGAGGTGTGGAGTGTGACTGATACACGGGTGATGCGTGGTGAACGGTGAGCGGAGAGTGCGTTGTGTGTCGGGTGAAAGGTAGGTGCGATATATGGGTGGAGTCTGAATGGAGCGTGGGTGGGGCGTGGGTGCTGCTGTAGAAATGATGGCGGGCGAAGATTAATATGTGATCCAAAAACTAAAAAATAAAATAAGGACGGATTTATGAAGGGCCAAGTATGGCCTAATACAATGATTTATGAAGGGCAGAGTATGGCCTAATAAGATGATTTATGAAGGGCCGAGTATGGCCTAATACAATGATTTATGCAGGGCCGAATATGGCCTAATACAATCATTAACAGGCATACTGATCACTAATTAACGAACTACCCAGTCAGTCACCTGGTGTATGAAGAGGTTGTTGAGGTAATGAGCCATTTACCTGGTGTATGAAGAGGTTGTTGAGGTAATGAGCCAGTTACCTGGTGTATGAAAAGGTTGTTGAGGTAATGAGCCAGTTACCTGGTGTATG
>WURV02186526.1:0-12770 GCA_011762755.2 Epimenia babai | reverse complement strand
CTGCCTCGGTAGCAGACGAAAATTCAACCACGTGACTTGGCGCTGTAGTCGCCATAGCAACCTGGATCGGTCTATTATGGGAAGTAAATATGTGTGGAACTTCCTGGCCCCTGTTATAGAACTGCCTTCCCCGATGAATTGGCATCTTGATGATTTGGCAAGCTGAGCGAATGCTTACACGTTGCGTCGACATCATGTTATCGTGTAAAAATTTAAATTATAGTTTGTTTTCTCATTTCATGTTACATAATGCTTTTGAAATTAATCTTATTAATTCGTCCTGTTATATACACGCGATGATTCAACAATATTTTAGGTAGATTCGGCATACACAATCATTCATAATTTCTTTATACTACGAGATCCGGCCACATCCGGTTGCCGAGTCCCGTTGCTGTCAAAAACCAGACGTCGCCAGTCAGAGTATTCGTAGCGTTTGCATCGACCTCTGGTTATCTAAATGTAAATGAAGGACATAAGGGCCGAATTTGATGGACGCTCCTGTGAAAGCTTAGATATAGGAGCAGTAATTACATGCAAATCGAGCACGTCCGTTACGATGACTCCTCGACATCATCTCCGTTAAGTTCCGCCATCTGAGCAAACCGCACTAATCTTGGACGCTGATTTCGTCCGTACGCCAATCGGACGCGGATCCGTATCGTGTATAAATTATCTATTTATGCTCTTTCACTATCTGCCAGCCTTATACTCAAGACCTTCTTCCTTTACAACTCTATATGAATAGCTTTCGACAATATGATTTTGATCCATTTTTACCAAAAAGAGAACGGGATAGTGGCATTATTTCCCATTCTCGTGAACTAGAAATTGAATGGTTCGGATAAATACCAAATGTGTTTTATTTCGTTCTGTTCGTGGGCAATCTACTTTAGCTAGATTGCTGTGATCGTAAATAAACACTTTGGTTTTTTTAATTGACCATATGTATACTGTAACACACTGTTCGCTCTACACGGACAGATCATGGAAACGAGATTGGTTTTTATATAGAACTTTCCATAAAACAGTATGTCTAACTATTAATCTTCAATTTAGAAAACGCTTTACAGTCCTGAATCCTATTAGGAAAAAGCCGTGTTCATTATGTGACTTGTGTTTACAAAAACTCGTATGCACCTAATTTTAAGGTTGGTATTTGCACTCACGAATAAAAATGCGATTCTAAAACGATATTTAAAATGTCCTCTATTTCACCCGAGTAACTAAAAAGTAGCGAGTAAAGCAACCAAATCTTCAATCGACTTGAGGGCTCGACTGCTCTTTCTACACCAGACATAAATAACATTTGAGGGAGAGGACGAACGAAGTGATTAAGAGTGGACAGATGGATCAAAGAGTTGACAAAAGAGGAATCAAGGAGAGGTGGATTGGTAGAATCATTAAGTGGCCGAATGAGAAGTAGTAGCCAAATGGTGGCATGGAACAGTGACTAACTGGAAGGCAAACAGTGGCCAAATAAAGGAATCAAGAAGCATCTTTATGGTAGGGTTAGACAGTGGCCAAATGATGGGTTCGAACAGTAGCCAAATTGTGCCATCATGCAATGTCCAAGTAAAGGAACCACGTAACTTATTGTTGGAAACACTTGTTTCTGAATGATAATATGTACGTGAAGATAAACAGTGTAACCATTTGGAGTGGCCTAATGGTGCGATCAGTAGCCGCGGCGGACAAAGCCCAACCACGTTGTCTTTTATATTGAAGAAAATGACGATATTTGCTTATGAACATTAAAATGGAGTTTGAAAAATCGTAACACATAGTAAATACTACGATTAAAACCTATACATTACCACGGGTATAGATAAAACGTAAGTTTTAACTTACCGGCCATTACGTTGGATTATGATTCGTGCACTTCAGAAGGCGAAATCGACACGAAGTTGCAGACGTTTGTTAAGCTTCCATAGATTGATTCCTTCTATCGCAATTTAATGTATTCGGCGTTTTGGTTGGATGGCAATATGAGCCAATGGAATAGACGTTTGATCGTATTGTGCGTGCAAGAGTGTACTGCATCAAGTCTAGCCCTCAAATACTCAACTTTTGAAACAACTATTGGATCTTGCTTTATAAGTTAATATGCAACTAATAAAAACGCAAGAAACCTGGTGTTGTTACTGGTGTGTACCAAGTGTTCAAAAACCAAAATACAAGAACAATCTTTTGTAAAAGTTTCTATAACACTTTTTAAGTTCTTTTTACTTAGATTTGTGATGAATAAATTGAAATAAATACTCTTAACTAAAAAATTTTTAATATCTTCAAAATAGCCGTCTCTTTATGTGTGTGTGCATGCCTTAAGCGGACTTTATATCCCGTTAGCGAATCGTCAATTACACGAAGTTGTAGGAAAAACAAAAACAATAACCGTACTTTCATATTAGTCAGGAAACAAAAGCAATGAGTTGAGAATTCCGAGGGAGGCAGTTGGTCGAGTGGTAGGGCCACTGGACTCTTAAGCAAAAGGTCGTGGGTTCTCAAGCGGATACGGTCGACTTTTCTGCGATGATCCTCAGCAAGTCATTTATCCCTCGATTGGTGAAGTAAACCTGTCTCAAAAATAGGTAGTTTCTAGACATCATCTTTGACGGGATGATATGCGACTGTCGAGGGTATTGTTTTTGCGCTGAATATAGCTGCCATAATAATTTCATTGTAAACCGTACCTGAGAGAGTTGGCTGATATTTACGGTCCATAAATGGTGTACATTACCTTCTTAATTACATTTAAAATCCAGAAGTAATAACATAATGCGAAGGCAGTTAGCGTAGTGGGTAGAGCGTTTGACTTTGAATCCAGAGGTCCCTGGTTAAATTCCCGTTCTAACCAGTATATTATTTGCTGCATTTTTATGGCAAAAACACTTTAAACCCCTGTGCTCATGGTGAAATGGGTAGCTCTTGCAGTGTGGGTCTCTTTAGGGCTTCTTCCCGCTGATTTTGCTATGTTTCAGATGCTTTATGGATAGTCTCTATGTTGCTTAACTAACAGCTATGTCGCATGTCACTGTAAATACCCATTAACTATCATTAACATAGCGGAGTGGGCGACGTATGTAACCCGACGTTTGGAACCAGTCAAGTGAATGGAAGAAGTTCAATTGTCTGCCCAGACTCGGTGGCTTTTTCACAGTAGATGTCCCCTCACTTATAAGTGAGCCTAACCAATTTGTTGCGTTAACTACATTTATCGGCTAGCTTTGTAGGCAACCTGTAACTACAGATAGTGTTATGCTAGCAACAGATGGTTAGACGTAATTACGTTATTGACCGATGGTCAGATGTGGTTGTATTAATGACCGATTGTTAGGCGTGGTTATCTTAAGAAACGATCGTCAGACAAAGTCATGTCAAGGACAGATATCCAGAAGTAGTCATGTTGATGATTAATCGACACAGTTATTTTAATGACCAACTGCCCCAAATATCTCTTTGATTAAGTGTCAGATATAATTACTTTGGTTAATATTCGATATTTTGCGATGTCAATGCGTTGGATATGGATCCGACAAAAAGTAGCGACGAATATCTGACGATGAGTCAGTTCCGCGCTGGTCAGGAGATGCTTAGTAAGTTGGTATGGTTATCGAGTGGAGAGTATTACTAATATGGATGCGAGATGAAAATATTTGCAGTGACTAATGGTCTTGCGTGAACAGGAAGATGTAAACAGACGCGTATTATGACGCGAGGTGTTTGTTTACTGTTCCCTTCATCAAAACAAATTACGGTGGAAGTTTTACTTTTTACGCGTTTTGTAATTCGTAATATATTGCGACAAAGAAGAGAAGGTTCAAGAACAAACACTGCTTGAGTTTTTATTGATTCCACGAGCACAGGCGGGATGAATAGTCATGAAAACATTGTTTGTAATTCCAGTCAGATTGATCTCTTTTCAATCTGCATCGAGTTATTTTTCATTCTGTAAATTGATGAGAACGCTGGAAGTAGGCTACGCAAATTTCTCGAAAAGCAGGCGATTAAGGTAACCTCAATGAATCATTGACACCAATAGTCGAGCGGGATATACACAACTTGTATACAGATGAGTGTGTCACGCATATCGTAATGAGTGACCGTGTATATACCCGGATACGAGCAATGAAAAATGAGATTGGCCAACTACCAGCTTCCCGAGTCACCAGGGTCTGTTAACTAACGGGTGTTATAAATACACGTGTTGTCGTGTCTAATCCTTAGTAAGTTGAGCTGAGAACCACTAAAACATTTGCGTATACGCTTAAAATTTATTGTTGATTGTCGTTCTCTTTGTATAAAGTGAATAGTTTTTGCAATAGTATATCCAGACAATTTTGTGTATGTCAGGTGCTATCGCCGTATGCACCATGATTTCTTTTATGACGGTATGTTGATAACTTTGTCGAGAGGTGTAGTTATTCGGTATCCATATGTATGTTTCTATCATCAACTTCAGCATCCGTTCTTTTTATGCTAATGAGTTCAAGGTAAAGCAGATAGTCGTATAGTAGGCGCGTTGGACTCGTCACTAAAAGATCGCGGATTCGAAAACGCCCAACTGTTCGCTTTTCTGCAATGAGTTATTTATCCCCGATTGCGGGGCAAACCCGTCTTTGAAATTTGTAGATGCCCGATATCATCTTTCACGTGTATTGTATCTGCGCTCGCTAGCACATTTCGGTCAACATATCGCCTACTCCCATTGTGTGTATGTGTATAGCGATAAGCCGATTCTCCGCAAAAGACAATCGTTTTGTGAGCCAGATTTGGCCCTTACAAGACTGGCCTAGACTGCGTTTTATTTTTTGGACGTTATTCGCAAAGGTGGCATAAGCTGTCAGTTGTATTGATGGGGAGTTTCTTTGAGTCTTCCCGTTCTGTTTAGGAATTTAACCATTGAGGTTAATGGCATATTTTGAAGATCTTTGTAATCTTTGATCGGAGAAGGAATGGTAGAATATCTTACTCGTTGGTATACTGGACATGAACCAATATGGTGGAGGGGCGACCTACTCCCATTACTTAAATTTAAATCTGATCGGTCAATCATATGAATGATTCAAAATATTATCATTGTCGGTTGTTTCGATACTCGCTGATCTCAAGTGAGTTCATTGTCCACATCCTGTTTCATCGATCGACCAATCAATCGCAGTGATGACGTTCATTAATGTGGCTTCCTTCCCTCATTCCGCAAGAAGTCATCAAATCACGCGAACAATGCTACGATCTTAAGACTTCGTCCTGTATATTATTGTGTATCGTTATAAAATTAAAGTTGTATACGTAATATCTCATCCTTTCAACAATAAGGGAGAATTTCGCCTCTCATTACACATCATTCATTTCGATTTTATAGAATAAAACTGAATATTTGTGATTAGTCTATCTTGCAAACCAATGCAACTTTTGACAACCCATGATTGTAATGTCGTAACTTCCGTCCCTAACAAGATAGTGATATATTTAGTAGTTCATATTTTATTATCCGAGATGATACGAAGTGGATAGGATTCTATATCCATTTCCACTTCCACAATGAAAATCATACCTGCCTACATAATTTTTCATGATTTACTTCTTTTCATCAATTTCATGGACATGTTTATCTACACTGTATGTGTTAATTTTTCAGTTAGCGTGTTATGTGGGGTTGGTGATGTCTCAAGGAATTGCGAAAGACGTCAGGATCCCCATGTCCGAGGATGGGATGCCTCTACCTCTCAACCTGAGAGGCCAAGAGAATTTCACGAACCTCACGATCGACCAGCTGATTATGAACACGATGGGCGGCGCGCAGAGTGAGTTACCCAGATGGTAACAGGGAGATCCTGACTAATTCGATATTTATTTGAAATGGTTATTCACTAGATTCAAAAGATTTGGTTGTCACCTGGATGGGCGGAAATGCATGTGACATGTACTGCAGTTAATGATGTCTCAACCCGCAAGTATGTTACATTGGTATGGCAGTTGACACTTACCCCGCTAGCACAAATGACGGCTTAAAACACTCTAACAATAGGAATAAGTCTTGTCATAATTCGTTGAAGTTATCCGTGTATTTTTCGGTGTAAAATTCATTGCACCTTCGGAAGCGGTGTTTTTGCACTCCTTGTGCACCTGAGAGACCATTTAATTACCGTCAGTTAAGGTAATCTTGATAAATCCAAACAGAGATAACATTAATTACCATTAGTCACGCGCATGCGTTACAGAGGCGTCGGATATGATCGTGGCAGAAGATACAGTGTTGGCGGAACTCGACATGAAGTTAACGCAGGAGCAATTCGTCAATCTATACGAAATGCCGAACGAGTCAGTGATACATTTACGCTGGGTATCTTGTATCCATACATTTTACGAGTCATTTAGTGACACGGAAAGATTACAACATCCCAAAAAGGTCACGGGTGGTGGATGTTAAATGGTGTACATGATTTTAGCAAAACTGGCTTCCGTTGTCGTTGTAAACATTATACACTTCTTATGGCCGTAAGTTAAGGTAACTACGTATATTTGTTACAAGGCTAAGTTATTACTGATTCCAGTAAAATGATGCGTGGCGCGAGCAGACGCCGGAGAAAGGCGGTAGCTAACGTCCGTCAGCGCTGGACACGAGCTACGATCCCATACGAAATCAATTCGCGCGACTTCGGTAGTGATCAATAATATTAAATAATATTTATATAATTAGATTATTGTCACCGTGTGGGTTGAGGTGTGGGGGTTGATGGATTACGTAAGAACAAAAAAAATAATAACAATACATAAGCGTGTAGATGTAAACCAGTGTAAAGGACAGAATATTATAACGTGCTTTATTAGTTATTGTATATGACCGTAATGTCATTGCCTTTTTGCTCTGAGTAATGAAGTGCTGGATTGTAAGTAACGAGTTGACGCCAGTGGTGTAGTGGTTAGAAGCTCTGCCTTTCATGCGGGAGGTCAGGAGTTCGAACTAGCATGAACAAGGGATATTTTCCCGCGCCTCCCACAATAGGAAATGAGCAAGATTTCGTCGTTGAATAATGAGAAAGATTTATCGGGGAATGGTTTATTATAAAAATATCTTAGGGATGTAACAGGGCAATGTTGTACGTGTGACTGACATTTAATTATAAAGTAGCACCAAAAGATAGCCTTTTCCCTTTTGTTTTTTCAGAGCACTGTGCAAATGGCATGCATAGTTGTTGCGAAAGGTGCTGAATGACATATCATTACATATGTGTGAAGGCATACTACATTTACAGGTAAGGGGTCAATGCCAAGCACGATCTATTCTAAATCATTACCGGGCACATGAAGGTGTTCATAAAAAGGCAATCGAACCCATAGCCTGTTGAAGTGTTCCATCAGACATGTTTTTAGTATGGTAATTTCTGAATAAAAGAGGATAAGGGTCAAGGACGATGGATCAGAAGGCCACTGATTGATTTAATAAAACATGCCTATTATACATCTGTCGATCTAAACTGGGAAAGAATATTTGTGAATGACTTGAGCAACAGTGACATAAAGAAATATGGACGATGTTGCTGCACAAGTAATAATTTACCAAGAATGCTTCGGATGTTGTGAGGTCCTTCATCTTGAGAAAGATGTCGAAAAAGCGCAAAATCATCTGCATCAAATCATTGTATCATTATAAAATCATTATAATGACATTCAAAAATCATTATAACGTAGTTATAACGTCACTATAAGCCTCATTATAACATCATTATATAGATATAATAATGTCATTATAACAATCTAATATCATTATAGCCTCATACCATCAAGTCATTTTAACATCATTATTGTGCCTTTAACACCTGGATCACACGAAAGATTCTACTCTCTGTAAATTGCAATCTCCTGAAATTTTTAGTACATTGGAGACATCGAGATGAGTATTTCTGATAAATGATGATATCTGTAAAATTATGCAATTCCACCCACTAATTATCAATGACATTAACAGGAATTTGCGAAAATAAAGTAAAGATTTTCTTATCACAAAACCAACCGTCTCTAATGATTGTACGTGAGTGATGGTATTTGGAGTGGTGAATGTTTAACAAAGTACAAAAACACTCGCTTAAGCTACCACTCCGGACATCGAGCTGGTGTCTCAATTCAGATTAGTTTATATTGTGTATAAACACAGGTTTATTGATCGGATCCACATTATCGTCTGATATAAAACAAAATGAGACAAAATCAAATATAGTTGTAAAGATTAGTAAATAAAATTAAATAATAGGAATAGCTTCAAGTAATCAAAGGTAATTTGAGACACATTGATCAGTTTAATACCGGAATATTTGAAATAATGACTGAATGGTGGAACAAACCTCAACATTGGCAGACGACTCCACAAGGGTGTCGACCATCTGCTTGCCGATTGGTCCATTCATCACGTTACCTATGGATTCAACAAGAATGCGTTACTATAATGGTTAGCAAAATGGTGACTATCTCGATCACTGTTGTACCGGCAGCAAATAACATTTCAAATGTGACACAATGCGGCCATTCTCTAAGGACTGCGCTCCAGTTCACGACCACATGGCAAGTATGTCGTAAACTCACATATAAAAGTTATTCGATATGTTTGTACAAGATATATCGGTGAATCACGGAGATGTACTATTTAAAATTCTCAGAGGAGAGGTGGAGAGAGCCGCTGCACTAAACAATAACCTTCAAGCATTGACAGAAGCATGATCATCATCTCCTTCTGAAGCGTCATGAACTCACGCAGAAGACCCAGTTGATCCGCATCCTGTTCAAGGCACAATCAACTTCAAAGCAACCAGAGTACAGCGTTACATAACATTGGAGAAATTTTAATGAGATTAATGTAGGATTATATATATATGTAACGACATATTATTTAACTGATCAATGAATGGGCGGAACTATTGACATACACGCGAAAGTTTGTTCTGCATCTGAGCAAAGATGTAGAGGAAGCCTCCCACAGCATCCCACAGTCTGCTGTGTGCCAGCGCCAGCTGGTTTAGGGAGCAGGGACCCTGAATATAACGATACATATGCCGAGATAAATCACACAACTAACTCTTGACAAACATTCGTAACAACACATATAAATACTACCCGTGATATATAAGGTTAGCAGCCAGGATCAACTCACTTTTTCATGTATAAAATTTTTGTTGATGGTAATGGTAATGGTAAAGAATTTATAACGCTCGTTTTTGGTGAATACCGTCAAATGACGCAATTGACAAAAATCACTCAACATTAGACACACTACACGCATGGGATACGGTAGACAAAAGAACAATATTACGGAAATGCGATTTTAAAAAGATGAGATTTGGTGAGCTGCTTGAATTTTGAAAAATTGGAATACGAACGTATTTCAGGAGGAAGGGCGTTGAACATCGAGGGAGCTGAATACGAAAATGATCGATCACCAAAATTCACATGTTTTGTCTTAGGGGTAATGAGTGATATTACTGATGAGTGTCTGGTTATATAGGATGGAAAATGGACATTGAGAAGATTCACTAACCTAGATAACTTCATGGGTGAAGAGGAGAGTTTTGAGTTTGGACTTGAAGATGTTGAGAGTGGGAGATGTTTTGATATCAAGAGGGAAAGCTTGTAACACGAGCCTTGACTACATAGTATTTACAGAGTTACTGAATTAATCTCTAGCACCAGGATAGTACATCCAACAAAACGTAAACATTTCGCAATTTACCGAGTGTTTCAAAAAAGTACCCCATTTTGACCACCTCATTTAGGTAGCCTCCCACAGCTATATAAAATAAAATCAGAGAGGTCTCACCTTTAAAATTAAACTAAAATGATGGACGTACCATAAAAGTTGATGGGTTACACCACAGATTTTCGGGGGTAACTCATAAAATACGCTGTACGAGGTTACACCTTAAGTTATCCTGGAAAATCTGTTGTTTCATTTTGAAGGTAAGACCCGCCCCTTTCATTTATATGCAAATATGGCTCTCGGATGTTACCTAATATGGGTGGTCAAAATGCGGTACTTTTCAGACGGGTGATATAGATTATAATAAGAATTACAAATCAGGTCAGACTAACATTTTTGGATTAAAAAAATACAATAATATATTATAGACGCATAAACGAGAAGCTTCTACCAAGATGTAGGTAATATAATGTAATTAAGTATTATACCTAAAAAAATATTAGAAAGGTGAACACAAGTTAACACAGACTAATTTATTTGAGACGCGCATCGGTGCATTAATAGAATTATACTAAGCAAAAATGTAGGGCGTGTATAAAATCGAACTGAAATAGTTGGCTTTTTTGTGGTGAAAAATCTTGAGAGCCCATACCCGCAAGTCTGACCGGATGGTTGCACTTCGTTAATTGACGCTCCTGCCTCCAAACAGACACAGACAGACTACTTAACGTCGTAAACTCCGCTCAATCTGGGTGATGATCCATCCAGTGAAATGAGGGAAATTTTCAGCAGCATCCGCAAGACCACCACGTCAGCCAGAGAGCTACCAAGGGTTTACCACCAGCAAACTCTGGAGCTGTTTTCCATTGTGAAAAAGGGGGTTTAACGCACTTTAAGGCATGGAAAAAATGTCAAATGTTACGGGCGATATGCTGTCTACGGTCTTTTGCATTCACGTACAACGATCACTACGGTAACAACGACGTAGAATATTTCCCAAGTCCAAAAGGCAACATCACCAATGCCGCACCGTGTTAGGTGCTTAGAAGGCTACGAGACGGTCCAACGGAAGTCGCGTGTTTTCATCAGTAGTGTTAGGGAGATCTGCCCAGCGTTCTGTCCATCAAAATATGCCCTACATCGGTGAGACCGCGGTGAATCCGGGTCGTCTAGAATCCTAATTTAATTATGGAACGACCAAACCAACTGTAATCTACCTTTTTAAATATCAGGTTTTTGTGGATTATTTTTCTCTCATCAGCGAAAAAACACCGACTATGTCATTTTTAGAGTTAATTGACGAAATTCAATCCTTTGCTTCTCGATGTGTTTTTTTTTTACGTAATCTTCGCCATATGTAGGTCCGTAACAGTTGATTTCAAATAGAAAGGAATAGGAAAATTATTGGGTAAAATAGGATAATTAATCTTAATTTTAGGGTATATTTCGTCGTTTCCATACATGTAATGATGATTTTTGAAAGCTTAAACGTACAAGCCTAAAAAGGCTTTGATAAAATATCCGAAATTTCCGCATTATCCCTTCGTCAGACACGTGTACTAACAACGGTGACAAATTCCAAAATGACTCATATAATGGTAAATTTCGCACTGATGGAATGACTCCCTCCCGGAATAGGTAGCTGAGCCAACTTCTTCATGATCTCTTTGTGACAGCAGAAGTAGGAATGTACAATACGGTGTCATAACAGTCATATCCTATAATACAAGTAAAGCTAACGCCTTATTACTACGGTACTTATAACTACGGTACTTATAATTGCGGTTCTCCTTATTAACTACGGTAATTATAAAAAACAAGACTTGGCGTTCAAGTATACCTCGTCTGATAAAGAGCAGGTAATTGAGACCACGAGGTGTCTAAAAGCGGTCGGGAGACACTGCTGAGCAATTCGTAAGCGAAAAAAACCCAAATTTGGTTCATTAGACGACGCGCCAATGCGAACGGGATGGATTACGTAATGGGTCGACAGGGACCTCAACGGATGAATTTATAATTCCCCAAACATCCTTACTGACTCCAGGAGGGAGAAATACCGGTCGTTTGGGGCTACATCTAGTTTCGTTCTGAATGCAATTCTTTATGATTTCGATTCTCCAGTAGTTTTCTCGGCTATCTGTTCATTATATCCATTGGCATCAGAAATATCGTTTCTAAAATCTAACGAGATATTCACGGGATATCTCGATCATCTCTAATTTCCTGTTGTGGCGACAGCTTTTTTGGACATTTGGGCGAAACCCTTAGTTTCAACAACATAATGTCTAACGCTCACGTAAACCAAAAACGTCTTGCGCGGACGCCAACCGGAAGTGCAGCCACCATCTCTATTTTACTCCCCGGACTATTAATCACGGGATCTCTCCGCTGAAGTTCGCTTCCTCGCTGATAGTTAAATAAATCCTTCTCGTTAAGCGTGAACACCTGCTCCCCTTACACCAAGACAACATGGCTGCCGTACCACAATTAGCGTGGAACAATAGGGTCTCATGGGAAAATGGTTAATACTGTATTTAGAAACATAATTATGATATTCGAAAGGACAAGGTTCATTCATATATTTTATATTTGTCTGCTAAGGTTTGTCCACTAGCTTATTGTTATGGATGGAAGCAGATCATTTGTTAAACGCGACCATAACATTATTATCACTATATTTAGGATCATCTTTTTACATATCTATATATTTATAGTTATGTATCTATTGATCTATCGTTATATATCTTTTGATCTTTCGATATATATCTCTTGATCTATCGTTATTTGTCTTTTGACCTATGTTTATATTTATCTATTTATTTATCTATCTTTATCTAGTATCTATTTACCTTAAATATAATGTGTATTTATAGATTTATTTGTCCTTTTATTGATCTGATTATCTTTGTTTATTAATTTATTGATCTATTTCTCTTGGATATTACATGCGGCAATTTTCGAAAAAAAGCGTCTGTTTACAGTGGGTCTGGATTTTTTATTTCTTTTATTTATTTATAGGCTGACTACCGAAGTAATCGTTGTGTAGGCCAATTTCATTTATGACCCTTTACAAAGCTAG
>WURV02186525.1:0-28928 GCA_011762755.2 Epimenia babai | reverse complement strand
ACAGTAATCTGTCCCTTGAGTCAATCATTACCAGTATTTACTAAACTCCAAAATGATCTTTAGTAAATAGTGGTAATGATGGAGTTCATATTTCAGTAAATACTAGTATTTCCTGAATCATTTTAGTAAATACCGGTATTTCCTAAGCCATTCAGTGAATACCAGTATTTACTAAAATGGTTTAGGGAATACCGGTATTTACTGATTACCAGTATTTACTGTAACATATACACGTATCCACGACTTCTAGATAACCGGTATTATCATTTAAGCTATAAAGACACACTCACCTGTGTTTATTTGGGTGTTTTAACATTCTTTTGAAAACACAATGATATTTTTTGTATGTATCATGCCAGCGACATACGCAGATATTTAAAAAAGCAAGGATCAACCATACAAATCGAATGGCTCAGTTTCTGGGTTTGAAATACTTTTAATAAAGAGCAACCATAGTGTCTAATAAATATCAGGAGAAAAAATCACAGGAAACTTTCCTTCTGAAGGAGGCAGAGTGTACGACTTCAAGATAATCGGTGTGGTTCTATACCAACAAAAGTTTTCGTGTATTTTTTCTCTGTTTATGTTATAGTTTGTGGCCAACCCTAAAAGCAGTTAAAGCATCCGAAAAGGCGAGAGTAGTGAAGAGCATGGAATCTAGTGTATGGTAACGTGATTCGAGAACATACCAGAACCACATGACGCGATACTCGTCCTCGATGTCCGCTTCGTGCTGACATATCACAGATTGAACAGGTCTTGTTACCGTGGTTCTCACTTACCCTGCTTCTCTCTCAGTTACGAGGGGAAAGACAACGTCGACCATGTTCACCGGGGGGTGGTGCACAGCCTCAGACGGCACAACCTGCACCTGTTTGTACAGACGGCATGACTCAGATACATCTACTTGACCCTCTCCCACATCGGCTTACCAATAGACCAGACAAATTATTGTTTAAATTTGCATCTCTTTATTTTCGTTTCAAAGGAAACGTCCGTTCTAGCTTACAGGACGCTAACACGAATCGCTTAAATATTTTTTATTTACGCTACAAGTCACGATAATATTCACAATAACTGAAAACTACGATACAGGATACATTCATTGATATCGAGAAAATACTGAATTATTGATTTGTTTTTCCAAATCGATTTGTATCAAGTTCCAGTAACACAAACGCAAAATTAGGAAAAAACGAACAGAGTTCCGGGTTAGTATGTTAATTTCTTATACAGACAACTTGCTAAAATAATATCCACTTATAAATAGTAAATATCTGTAAGTCTCACCTTAATCGCTCTAAAGCGTGGTGCAAACCTATCGAGCACGCCGTCGTACGATGAAAAATAATGATGTAACAGATTTAAGTCGCTAGAGACTAATAGCGTGTTGCATCTTAGATATCAAAAGGCGAACAAAAGAAAGTAGGTAGTCGACATATCAAAGTACCAAATGGTTGGTAATGAGAAAATTATTCGAAAAATAAACCATGGGTAATTGTGTCTGTGACATGTAGGTAGTTGATATAGGACTACCGGTGATCTAGGCTTTGAAGTCGCCGTGATACAATCTGCAAACTACATGGGGTCAAGGTGGTGGTTCGACTATTCAACACGTAAATTTTCTAATTTCGTAAAAAAAGCTTAAAAACAATACACGAAAGTCACAATTGGAATATCAAGACACCTCTTTGATCATGGTCCATGCTATTTTTATTTTTATATGTATCTTTTATGCGCCAATGTGCTCAGGAAGTACTCCGTTATTGGCTTTTTTCTTTAAACACAACTCGCTCCATATATCGGCCGTGATTATTGCTATGTGCTATGCATTATTGAGTGACGCGACTGCGACTGGCCGGGTATGACATAACGCGATGCAGCATTAGCTAATACAGTCTGGCGTTTGAAATGGAGATTTGGTTACTATAATCAGTGAACGGAGCGGGCACACGAAGGGATCGTTCTACGGTTCACTCTCGTATATTAGACATCAATCGAGGCGCAATCAGAGCAGATAGCGTGATATATGGACCAGAGCGTTTTGCGCAAAACCCCGTGACAACACGTGTACGTAAAATGCGTATTTTATTACGGTTCCAGAAAAGATCGTAGGGTTTTCATCGCGATCGTTATGCATGCAAAAGAAGAATGAAATAGTTTAATATTTTGTTATTGGTGGTAGTGAATTTCACCGAGACTTGCAATATAGTTGCATTTTAACCGTATGAATAACTCACATCCGTACAAATCTAACTCGATCATCAAACTCGAATCGGGAAAGTTGCAGCGATATTACCAGGCTTCGTAAATTCACTCGAACATTAGCTTGTAGACTGGACTCTACTTTCCAGAAAGCCAATATCCAATCAGGGAACATGTAACGCGTTCAAGTTCGAGAATGGCATCACGACTGAGTATTTTGATTAAAAACAATTCGGCAAAAAAACCTCGCGTCAAACCAAGAAAGCGAGAAATTATTGTGTTTTTTTCTTCGCCTACTTTTGCACGATTTTATTAATAGTTGGACGGGCAAGAGGATGGCGTCATAAGCTTAAGAAAGTCAACTGTATTTCTCGCATTAATGAAAATACCTTTGCTATCCACAAAGAAACAGAGAAACGCAATGACTTATTTCGCAGCACGACAAATGAAAACTTGAAATATACCAATAGATAGACAATACATTTATATAGATGTTATTTTATATCTTTATCTTGCCATAAATGCAAGTAATCTTGTAACGGTATACATATCGATCGATCGAGGCATCATGCGTTTACAAGTCGAGTTTCTTTGGTCCCCAATTCACTCATGTCTTTCCCAGTCTCCATTTCCGCTGCATTATTACTCACAATAGACTGGCATATCGGCTTCTTCGTCATATAGAGAACTCCTAGTAACATAAATAGCGATGTTTTATCGCAAATATACCACGCATTCGTATTAATAGCCACATAGCTCTGGATAAAATATCTTAAAATATAATCATCGTTCGTCGGCAGGTTGTGGTATGGCGTCCATGGAGAAAAGCCTCATCCGCAATTTGTTGAAGAAGTACGAGGAGTTGGGGACGATGGGACGTCCCGTGGATAACGTGATGGATCCCATCGTGATATACTTTGGCCTGTCCATGATCCAAATCATGGACATAGACGAGAAGAACCAAGTGTTGACCACGAATGTCTGGGTCAATTACGTGAGTGTCTTTGTCGATTGCGTTAGTATTCTGCTAAGTTAGTGTCTCTGTGTCAACCACGTAAGTTTTGTGCGAATTTCGTTAGTTTTTTGTGTAATTTACGTTGGTTCTCAACATAAATTACGTTAGTATATCAGTGTATTGTGTCAATTACGTGAGTGTCTTTGTCGATTGCGTTAGTATTCTGTTTTTATAAAGTTAGTGTTTCTGTGTGAATTAAGTAAGTTTTGTGTCAGTTACGTTAGTTTTCTGTGTCAATTGCGTTAGTTTTTATGTAGTTTACGTTGGTTTTCAACATAAATTACGTTAGTATATCTGTGTATTGTGTCAATTACGTTAGTATCTTTGCATCAATTACGTTGATTTTTCGTGTCGATGTAATTAGTAAATCTGTGTCACTAATTTTAGTAAATCTGGGTGAATTCCGTTAGTTTTTATGTGTCTATAACGTTCGTGAATCTGTGTTAATTGCGTTAGAGTGGTTGAATATATATAATCAATGATTTATGGCATCTTTCAATTTAGTTAATGCTCAATTTTCTCAAGTAAAACCAAGTTGTTTGTGCATTGATAACGTAATTACCGTTGCTTTCATGCAAGTTGTCATCTGATTTATGTCATTCTGATTTGATATCTTTCTAAAAACATATCAATTCTACAGTAGACCCCCGATTAACCGCCCCCGTTCTCCCGCCAACCCCGCTTACCGCCACGAAATTCCTCGGTTCCGATTTCCCCCTTACTTATTCCTGTCATCATCCGCCACACCCCGCCCCCGCTATCAGCCATTTTTGCGAACAAAGGGTTTTTATTGTATATTTGTATACTGTATATTTGTATATTTTATTACCCCGTCTACTGCCGCCGAAAGTTCGCCCGCCGAACACGGCGTCCGGTAATGGCGTTTATAAAGACAAAATGAAGTGCTTTATGTGTTCTAGAGATTTATTTCTATTGATTAATGTAAAAAAATAAATACAAATGTACTGTACAAATATACATTTAAACACATCAAATATTGTTCACAAGTGTTAGCGCTGGCAAAATCTCTATAGCGGCCACCTTGGAAACCCCGATCTCCCGCCACCCCCGACCGCCATGAAGTGATCAGTCCCAAACATGGCGGGAAAACGGGGGTCTACTGTAATTCCAAATTCAATGAATAGAAACAGAAAACACGGTCGTTTTTTTCGTAATTTTTGTGTTCATCAAACTCTACTTATTTCTCTTTTCTACATTTCTCAGTTTGCCTCTCTTCCAACTAAACCCTAAAAGTTAAAAAACAAAAATAACATTATATCGTGGTGGCTTGTATACTCGCAGAAATGGACTGACCCAATTCTCACGTGGAATATCTCCAATTACGGGAACATCTCGTCCGTTCACGTCCCGTCCAATAAGATATGGACGCCCGACATAAAGCTGTATAACTAGTAAGTTAAAATGACAGTAATACGTTATGTATCGTTCACGGGAATCGATCGTAATTAAATGTTGAATTAGGCATTTCTAGTTGAACAAAAAAGTATTAATGAGATGTAAAAACGTGTTACAGTTAGCGCATTATGCGGTGAATCAGTGAGTAGCTACATTCATTTTAAGCGACATGAAAAATAGGCTAAAACACTGAAGAGTTGCCGCTCTATTTGCTGGTAAATAAAATATGATACGTTTCGTATTTATCTTCAGACGGCCTATTTAACAGAAAGCATGTCTTTTAGGTTAGGGCTGTCGAACACTATCCCGAAAAAAGTGACAACAAACCACAATAAACATATAGAGTCCTGCCCAATTACCGTTACATAAGAAAAGTGACGTCACTCATTTCGCCATTTAGACCTACCCATGATGCAAATGATACGAGAAGAATCCATTGTTCAACATTATATAGATATATATATATATATATATAAAACATAAAAACAATAACGAGTGCAGTTCTGCGAAGTGATTATAGAAACACAGAACTAATGAGTAAACCAGTCGCCATCGGGCGTGTACGTACGATAGAATTGCAAGTCTGATGAATTGTCCATTATAAATACGGGGGGGGGTCCCATTTATATCTATACGTGCAAGAAATAAATCTTTTATAAGAAAAAACAATTTGTTTATATCTAAGATGCTCTACATTGTTGAAAAACTCTCCAATGCGTAACCTTGTTGGCGCCACTGGTGCAGTGGTCAGAAGTGCTGGCTTTTATGCAAGAGTTTGCAAGTTCGAACCGGCGCAAACTAGGGATTGTTTCCCGCGCCTTCAACAATAGAAAATGAGCAAGATTTCCTTACTTGAATATTGAAGAAGATTTGCCGTGTAATTGGTTATTATGAAAATATCTTAAGGATATAACAGGGCAATATTGTACGTGCGACTGACATTTAATTAAAAAGTAGCACCAAAACCTCGCTTTCCCTTTCATTTCCTCCACGGCTGAAGAATACGATCAAGCACAGCTGGAGTGATGCTTGCAGAGGCGTTGGCGATACCTTAAAAACCACATGTATGAAAACTTATTAGACACCCTAAAGAAGGAAATAAAAACAGATCAGTAATTCAATAAAGCCATGCTAATATTGCCATTAATCTCAATATTATGCATTATAAACGCGACACTATGGGTTTCTTAGCGTTATCGTGTCCATGGACGTTCCATCCATCATAAGGAGGGACATGCACGTGGAGAACTTCCCGCGCCGCTGAGGGTTCTTTTTAATGACATTGTGACGTAGATGAATGCAGTTGCAGCAACTTGAAGGAGCCGACTTTATCTTCAACAATCGAGCGCGTTTAGCAATTTGTCGCGTGGTGGTAATTGCTCTTTAAACGCCATGCATAATCGAGAATGCGGATTTCCAATTGTACGGCCGACACCGGAGGTTTAGCTAGAAGCTTGTTCGCATGCCAATGGGCACATAATTTTCATTATTGATTTTACGTCAATATAGATATGGTATATTTTATATATCGTGCCTATTGGCTCCGTGTAAGGTTAATATCATTTTCTGGTGGTATTTACGTATTTTTTATTGTTTATTGTTTAACGTGGCTGGCATTACTATTAAGTATTTAAAAAGTCCGACCACCACAAAATCTATTAGGTAGCCACGTTAGCCTATACGAATAGATAAAAGAACGGATGACCACTTCATCAGGTGAATGAGTGAGAAAATGTAAAACGCACATGTATATATAACGCAAGTACAATAATAAAGATACAGAGGTGGGTTGAGACAAAGTTATCAAGCATTCTTTATGTATACGAAAGGTCGTGTTCAATAAATTTTCGTTAGTCTTGAAGGGTGTAAAGTAAGTAACTATAGAATTTTTATACCCCCCCCCCAACCACGCATGGTGCTCTGAGGTGGTTTACAAAAACATTTACAAACACCTTAGAATTTTATGCGCTAGTTAAAAACAGGCCTAATATAAAAATGAAAATTCATTATGTAAATAAAAAGAGAAATTCATTATGTAAATAAATGGACGGAGATAAATGAAACAAATGTTTGCTGACAAACAATGAAATTTGTTAAATGTGGCTGTGTGCAATCACAAGGATAACTTGGAGTAAGAAGGCTTAAGACAGTAGAAAATTATGAGTATGCCGACAAAAATAGGTGTGACTTTAATTTGCACATAAAGTCGCAGAACTTGGTTATGAATCTAATATCAAGCGGGAGGTTGTTCCAGAGGGAAGAACCAGCCAAAGAAAAACCACGGCGACCGGTAGAGACACGTTTGCATCGAACCGAGTTGGCTGGGCTAGGTTTTGGGTGCTAGCATTCATTGTTTTATCTCATTTTCTGATAGATGTACATCAATGCCATAAAGCGATTAATTCTAAATGGAATTAAGATGGCTCCTAAATTTATTTGACGTGTGCGGACATAGCTTACATAAGTCACGCCGAGCCAATATAGGCACGGAAACTAATACAGCCATCCTTAGAACTAGAAGTTTCAATATGCATTTCTGGTCGGTTGGTCGGCGGAAAAAGTGCCATCAGCGTAGATTGTCGATAATTCATTGCATTATGATATTGCATTTTTACTTTGTTTATCAGAGGTTGATATATCGGGAGGGTAATTTCGTGCATGAGCCAGGCGCCTTGCATTAGGTCCAGAAATCGATAAAGATACCCACTCATTTACACTGTGAAATACGGTACGTTATAAATACTACCTACCGCAGCGCTGACGAACGGTTGAGCGAATTACGGGAGTCTCTCGTGGTGATTTATAACGACGGGGGCGTACTCTGGGTGCCCCAGGCCGTCTACAAAAGCTCATGCAAAATCGACATCACCGACTTCCCCTTTGACTATCAGAATTGCTCGATGAAATTTGGATCGTGGACCTACAACGGTTTTTACGTCGATCTCGAGTTCTTTTTCGACAACAACACCGGGCTCGACTACACCGACTACGTCCCCAGGTTTTGGACATAAATATAAACAAGTTTATGCATCCCAAACGTCAGTTCAATTTTGTTAATGTAATACACTTATTTCCACACAGGAAAAGACATGACATAAAAATGGAGCTTAACTTACAATGATTACCGTCCATTATTTTAGGACGTGTTCATCCATTCTATTTGGGATATCAATGTATGGGAATCTCTGGGTTGCATATAAACATCACAAAATTCATTTCAGTGCATTTCAAACAATATCATCCGCCTGGTAAGATAGAAAATTAATACATTAGCGCCAATTTTGTAACAGCAGAAAACTGAATCTGTTACATTGACCGTATTTTTATATTAGAGGGTCTAATATCAAAGGCAATGCACAATCCATATTGTTTAAAATTCGAAGCAGGTTTCAAGTAATTATTCCCGTCATGTTGTACGGTGTACTAAAAATACTCTCTTTATTCAGGTCTTTGGATTACATTGTCGTCCAATGTTGCCCGCGTTGGCTGATCGCAAAATTGAATTTTAATTGATCTACCTAGTAATCTATCTATGGACATTTTCAGCAATGAATGGCAGATAGTGAGTAGTCGCGCCACGAAACACACCGAACGCTACCAATGCTGTATCGAGCCTTATATCGACCTTACCTTCGAACTTCTCATGAAACGCAAGGTCGCCTTCTACAACTACATCCTTATACTCCCCTGCGTTCTTCTCTCGTCGCTAACACTCGTGCTATTCTGGTTGCCGCCCGAGTCGCCCGCCAAGATGCAACTCGGTTAGATTTGATCAAGTTATTTTTATACGCGATTGTTTACCAATTAATGGTAACTTATCAAGTTGTTTTTGGTCCATGAGTCCAATAGCGCATCCCTGAGCTATTGCAGCGTGCCAGGTTGATCATTGCGGGCGGAGATGGCACGTTCTCGACACCAGTCATATCGATGTTGTCTGTGCTGTGGAGTGAGTGCGATCACACTTTGTGACACACCCAACTCCTGAGCCACGTGTCAGAAGAGTTCATCTGTTCAAAACTGCATTCTGTATAGCTGTTTCTCTGTGTAATGTGTAATGCGTAGCAGTGTGATTTCTGTCCGTTGCGTCATTTGACAGAATTTACTAAAAGGCGCATTATAACTTTTACCCCCACCCCCTCTTTGAATTATTCATTGAATAGAGAATAGGTTAGTTCTAGGAACATCGGAACGAATGATCTTGGCAGTATATGTATGAATTTTGCAATTTTCATCAGGTTACTAAAACCCTTATTAAGGCTGTGATATCGTTAAAAGGTCTTGTCTTCCCCACGGAAAGAAATGCACAGAAAAAACCTATACTTCTGATGGGACTCGAACCAACGACCTCCATATAACCGCCCTGGTTCTCTACCATATACCCTCATGGGTCACCATGTCAGTTTAGGCGAAAAGTACGTTTTCAGTAACGAAAATAGTTGGCAGAGGACGCACAGTCATCATTCGGTTAATAGATAAAGTAATTTGGTTACCATGGCACTTCAAAATCGGGGTAAGCATTCGGGTAACATGAAATCATACGCTGACGATTGCAACCATTCTGTCTAAAAACAACTGCACTATCACCGGCACACCGGCATTGTCTCGGGGCAAATTACGTTAAAAGCGTTATTCGCATAAAATGATTGAATTTATGCAGCCTGGTGGTGTGGCTTGACATTTCGCTGCGGTATTATCGCGCAAAAGCGCTGTATTAATCATTAAATTGACGTTCGGGTCCGAGGTTATCAGGTGATGCCAGGGAATTTGCGCCTATGGTTATGAGTTGCATCGCGGGTACGTTAGACCCCGTAAATGTAATATAATCCAATAACTCAACTGGGACACATTAGGGTGGGCGGCTCTGGTATATTGTAGAGCATTGATTTATAGCGCCAAGGACGTGTTGAAAATTCGAAATAATGCGGCATGTAAAGTAGAATCGGTGAAAGTCCAGACGCGTGTCGTTCAATGCATTTATAAAAAAGAGATAGCGTTCCTACTGTTGTGGTTGTGAACACTGGGAGACAGCTGAGAATGAAGCGGGTGTCCATCCCCCTCCAAAAGTAATATATGACGAAATACTTAAGTGTTGTATTGAAATGTGGCATATTCGAGTTCAGAATATCGTAAGCTTAATTTAAAGTTTTTAAATTTATAACGAGTGGGACAAACTATTGAGGTATAGAGAGGTAACAGCCGAAGAGCTCGACAAATATTGAAATTTATATATATATATATATAGTGTATGTGTGTGTGTGTGCGCGCGCGCGCGCGTGAGTGCGTGCCTGCTTGTGTGTGTGTATTATCCTATATCACATAATATTTCGTCATGTGCGAGAGCGGGTAAAGGTAGAGGTGGCGCACAGTAGCTATTGTATACTAGGCATCGTATTCTCAAGTTCACGTGTTATTTTCTCATATATTATGATGATATATCAAATGAAATTATCGATTCACTCATACAAATCGGCTGGCGTCGCTCCAGGCGCTAGTTTCTTACTGTTGGGCCCCCATACGGTTCCGCATTTGATAACTTAACGAACATCCCTCAATGAGACCGATACGTTTTCTGTGTGTAATGGTGCAGGGATGAACATATTCGTGGCGTTCTTTGTCTTGCTCCTGCTGTTGGCCGAGTCGACACCCCCGGCAGCCTCTAACATACCGCTCATTGGCAAGTTTCGTCGATTGTTACACAGCATTCTTGGTTAATATATCATGGCGCTGGTACAATTAAGATTACGACACCAGCGGCAATATATTTATTAACAACAAGAATGGGTTGCTGTTGATCAGCGAGCAGTTGTACTTCGAAAACTATATAAAACATGATTAAAAGACGTGATATAAGGTTAACGAGTGATTAATATGCGCCGTATCGCGATTCTGAGATGTATGATTATGTAAAATGTAGTACATAATGAGCTGTTGGCTGGTTAAGGGTTCATTCACGCAGTTGTTTCTACGCATTATTACGCATTATTTCCTGAAATCGACTGATTATCGTTTCCAAAGACCAATCAATGGCGAAGTCCAGTTACCTATTTCGAGTCACCGTTATAACGCGGAAGTGATAATATAAGATGTTCTTGCACGTATATCGCGAGCGAAGATGATTATAACATCATTCATTCCTGGATCCTATAAATATTTATACTATCTCCACATAATACCCGCAGTCGTATATGTTTTGATGAGACACTGGCTTAGCAACGGGGGGAATGGTCCTATGGATATTTATACACCGAGTCAAAATACTCGTATTAGGCCATTTATACAGGCATGCAGGTGTATACGTATATCTCGACCCTTATCCATGATATAGGTGCCTACTACTGCCTTAACATGGTTCTCATCACGCTGTCGACGTGCCTGTCCGTTATCGTCGTCAACATCTACTTCCACGGATCTCACTCGCGCGTTCCGACCTGCGTGAAAAAGGTAAAACCCAGTTCGCGTCATACGTTTATCAGTTACGCGGAACGCGCTATCGTAATCGGTGACACCGAGCGCTTTCAGGGGTATATCGAATCGAGACCTCGCACATTCAAAGAGCAAAAAAACATGCCCACGGCATTCTCATTTTTGAAGATTTATTCAATTGGAGAACACATAAGATTTTGGTCCGTCGAGTTTCTCTTCGTTTTACAAATAAAATCTCGCCCGTGATCAATTCATTACCCATCCTTCATCTACCCTGCCACAATTCAGTCTCATCTCCTCCATTTATTCATCCAACCTTTTGTCCATGTATTCATTAACCCTTTGATACATTAATTAAATCATACGTCGTGTTCATTTCTATATGTATAGTCGATATATATAGTTATATAAATCTACATACACCCCGTTTCTCTCTCTGTCTCACAATTTTCTATCGACGAACTATCTCGTGCTACGTGTCTTTAACTCTATTTTGACCGAGATATGTCTCGCTGGAGAGACGCAAGCAATTTTCGTTCCCAAAACGCAATAGCAATCTCAACCTTATTACCCCGGTCTAACCAACATTCCGCCAGCTATCCGTCGCACATGCGATGTCACGACAAGAAGTTTCTATACGTCGTGGCGTCTCCGTGACCTAGCTGTCGTTGCATTCGTTTTATTGGCTATTTTAAATTCGTAAAGTGGCGGATGTGATAAATCATTGCGATTGCGCGCAACGCGCCTAGTGTCGTTTTACACAATTATTGAAAGCAGGCGTTTATTTAGAAAGGCTATATTTCTTAATTCTTTTTATGTTATTAGATAAGACGCTAAACTACACGTTCTTTCATCACCTTAACATTTTGTGTCGAAAGTAAAGCCACAGATGTAGACTAAGTTGATTAAATTCTTCCATAGATTTCTACCACTTTCTGTGTTGTCTAGAATCAATAAATTTTGACCTACTGCCAGATAGTTGTCACCACACAGCATATATGAAAGGAATTGTGTCCGCTAGTTCTAATGTTGACGCAGTTAGGCATGGCGTTTTTTATGAAGTACACGCGTTCGTGTATTTCAGATGTTAATCGAGTACCTGGCGCCGATACTATTGATGAAGAAGTTCGTGCTCGACATGGGCAAGGCTCAAAAAACTCGCACCGCGCAGCGAACCATCTATGCGGCTGATCAAACGCGAAATCGTGTCCTGACTCAGACCGAGGAACACTGGAAACTCATCCCGAACGGCTCCGTTCTCACGCGCTCCGTGAGCAAATCGACGGATCTCGGCGATGGGCAAGACTACAGCACGGAGGGAAACGACCGACTGGAAGCGGACGTCCGCGACATACGCCAACAATTACAGAAACTCGCCGACAGGCTCGCAAACAAGGAGATCAAGCATAACATCGACAAGGAATGGAAGGTCATCGCCCTCGTTGTCGATCGACTCTTTTTCGTTTTTTACTTCGTCTGCATACTCGTGTCGGGTTTCGTGATTTTCAGCAAGACAACATCCGGTCCGTAAATTGTAGCAATTTCAAAGGCATAACTACGGATGGTTTAGACACTCGGGACAATAAGTCTAAGTATACTAAGTATACTGTATTTAACCACATAACATCTCACATAAAATATCTAACCACGTGACATGATATCCGGCATGTATATATGCTTGCTTTTATTCGTATATACTTCGTCGAAATACTAATCGAGATGTGTGGCCCCGATTTTCCATCGCGGAAATTTATGAGACGACAAATAGTTCTAAGGTACATAAAATTTTAACCAAGCTAGCAGAAGCAAACACGTCAATATCGAGAACGCAATATGTGTTATATATCAATCGCTTTCTTCCATACAAAGACTTCCTAAAAGGTAAACCCAGCTTCAATTATGAAGCAAAAAAGCATGACAAGTTACAGAACAGAACTAATTAAACGAAGGACATAAGTTTCAGCCAACTCGCCCATTATGAGTCCTTAGTGACTTTTGAATGAGGGTATTTTCACCGATAGTTCGCTGTAGGATAGGCCAAACGACCCATAGAGCTGGTTCGCTGGTGAAATGGTTTCAGTGTATAGTGTGTATTGGATTATGGTTCCGAAGAGGGTCGTGGAAATTATGGCTTCATCTCTCGATAAAGAACCACCCTTCCTACATAAAAAAACGATGATAAATAATATATGATATACGTAGTAACTATAAGGATATTGTATTTGCATTTCTTATCAATACACTAGACTGTACAAAGCACCATTGCACGATCAGGCGTAATGCGCATTAACGCATTAACTGTAACGCATTAACTATTAACTGTAACGCATTTCTCGCGGTAAGGAGCAGTAACGCTATTTTCACCGTAACGCGCAGTGACGCATTTTTCACGGTAAGCAGCAGTAACGCTATTTTCACCGTAAAGCGCAGTGACGCATTTTTCGCGGTAAGGAGCAGTAACGCTTTTTTTACCACAATGCGCAGTAACGCATTGTTCAGCGTAATACGCTAATGTACCATTTAGAGTGATGCGCAGCAACGCACCTTCAGGGGTAATGTGCTGTAACGCAATTTTCTGCGTAATACGCATTCATGCAACATTAAGCGTAATGCCCAAAATGCACCATTCAGTGTGTGGCGCCATTACATATATATAATGAATGCACCGTCGTAAATTAGAACGGAGACAATTTTCTTTCCACATTACCGTTTTACCTTTTATCACAAAAATCACTGCTAAACAATCTTCAATGTGATAGATTGAGTGCATTTTATGTATTCGATTGTTTTATACCTAACGAATAGCGGCATGCTTAGTTACTGCTTTAGCCAGTACATGTAATATTGTAGCGATCTGGTTGTTCATTATACGCTAATTATGTTATTTTTAAGATGTTCGTTTAACTATTTATTATGTTTGACTTCTTATAATAAATTGAAGTAGTCATCTCTCTATGCTGTAGTCCCTTTGTGTATTCCCATAAGGTAATCGGAGTAGTTTATGTAAAGTGGATTCACGTTAATACAAAAGCATCTCTGCATTTTTTCAGTTTTATCGCCGTTGCGTATCAATGCCGTAATATTGTATAAAATTTGGCACATTAGTGCAACGTAATGCTGGACAAACGGTCCACATACAACGCAACGTGTCAATAAAGAAATTAATTTCTTGTAGAAATAAACCAACGCCGAAAATGTGGGTGAAATCACAATGATCGTTTATTATCTTACAGTCGACAGTAACAATGGATTGTTTTTAGAGAATTGTAGGCAAGTCTTTATGAAAGAATCGCATATTTTTTCTGGCTACCTGATGAGAAATGCAAAAGTAGTGGATATCGTTGTGGCCTTATCACGGAAGAAAATTCTCTAAAATGCTATTTTAAAACCCAATGTGTTTAATTTCCCTAGGGAAGTAGTCTGGAATGGGAGAATAGCTCCCCAAAATAGATCCAGTTAATTAATTAGCTTATGTTCGCTGATTTACCCAACAGGGCTGGTAATAATGTGATGGAACGAACAAGGAACACACAACATTGTAACAATGCGAGGATGAACTTATAACTTTGAAAGTAAGCACACACTGCGACAGCCACCCATAAATCTATATGAAGGAAATTTTACATGTCTCGCCATCACAAGATCTTCCTTGGATAGTTTTTATTGTTAGCTGCAGTCCATGGTGAGGAAATGCGGTCTCTAACCGAGCAATAGACAGGATTGCAGTGTCCAACCGAGCAATAGACAGAGTTGTGCTCTCTAACCGAGTAGTAGACATAGGTGCAGTCACTAACCAAGCAATAGACCGATGTACGGTCTCTTACTGAGCAACAGACAGAGATGCAGTCTCTAACCAAGAAATAGAAGTGCGGTCTCTAACCAAGAAAAAGAAGTGCGGTCTCTAAGCAAGCAAGAGACAGTCGTGCTGTCTCTAACCGTGAAATAAACAGAGGTGCAGTCTCTAACCAAGCACTAGAGATAGGTGCGGTTTCGAACCGAACAATACACTTATGTGCGGTCTTTAACTGAGCAAAAGAGAGAGATGCGGTCTCTAATCAGGCAAGACATGGGAGTGGTCTCTAATCGATCAAAAGACATAGTCTGAAAATGCAAATGAGATCGATTTGTGCTGCATTCGATTTGTGTTAAATATGTAACACAGTCCTCACTGCCTGCAATTTATAAATAGCTTTATCAAATATTATTATTATTATTATTACATATTATAACATCTGGATAATTCGCATAATACACTATCGATGCAACGCTGAATGGCTGTACGAGTATTAAGCTGCCCATAAAATTCCCCTCCCAAAAACTAATTTTTAATGAAGTGTTAAATTACAAATTTTGTGTAGTCAAATATGGTAAGCAAAAAATAAGCCTCAATCAAATCAAATGCACGTTACCTCAGAATATCGGACAAAGAGAGACCACGAGGCACGCCCTTTTATACAATCTCTAGAGCACCTAGCACAATTGGTCATGACTTTTTTCAAGAAACGCAATGCTTCATTGCGCAACTGAATGCGAATAAGTGAATGCAAAACAGCGCCTGAGACTCGCTGGAAATTACAAGTTTCAAGCGTCTCAAACCGTTCAATATGCAGGATCCGAAAGACGTCTCAAGACGAGAATTTACGAACGAGGTGGATCTCACTGCTCGTGATATCGGGTTGCGCATTTTTAATAGGAATGACAAATATTTCGCGAGATTTTCTAAGAGTTGTATTGTCAGATAGCGCTCTAAGGCTTTTCAAACTGACATTGCACGATTGGGGATATGTTCGACATTTATTTATCACTAAAGAATGCATTTCTGTAAATTTTGGCGCTGCGGAAAAAACAGTCAGCTGATTAATCGACAAAATCACCCTAATTGGGCTAGCAGGGCAAAGAAGCAAGCGGGAAAAATAGCAAACGGGCCCGATGAGAAAGTGGGCCAAAATAGGCGAGAACGACAAATCAAGAACCAAGCCGGTATCAGTATAACGCTTAATGACAAATTTAATAATTAACGCATCATCTCATTATCACAGCCATACACATGATAAACGCATACAGCCTACACCCGCGGCTCCGCGTAATTTATTTGAAAGCTTTAAACATTTTTACATCTAAAACTCTGAATTCCGGTAAGACAAAGAATCAACAAGTGGAGTAGCAAATTCGCGACTATTACATTATTAAGGACAATTACTACGTTTATTGTCAGTCCAAAAACGTTAAATTCGCTCAACGCAAGCACACGAGTAAAAAATTGTACGTTAATTTTTTAAAAGCGCTCACAAAATGGCACGACGCGAGTATTATTTCGCTATAAAAACGAAGAGTATAGAATAGATAAAGTTTATCTAGCGACGAGCTACTATGTGTAGTGGACATCACAAGTGACGTAATTGCACTTGGAGTAATTGAATAAAATTATATAGGATAAATGAGGACTTTTGATCTAATATTGTTGACGGTGACGGGAGAGGCGCGTACCGATCTGTGTGTAGTTCGTATCATAGCAACGTCATAGAAATGTCATAATCACATCATAGCGACGCCGTAGCAACGTCACAGCAATACAATAGCGTCATAGCAAGCTGTAATACTATGGCGGCGTCATGGCAACACAATAGCAACGTTATAACGATGCCTCGATAATGGCATAGCGACGTCGTTGCTATGCTGTAGCAACAGTACAGAAACGTTATTGTAGCAATGCCATAGCAACAGTAGGAATCTATTACTACATAAGTCAATAACTAAATACAATGTGCATATCAACATTTCTGTATATATTAATATTCGCGTAATGATACAACATACATCCACATAAATATGGGAAATGCCGACGAAGGGAGACAATCCGCATGATAAGACTGTAGTTAAAAACAGCGTGAACGAACGCGGTATCTCAATCGCATAAAAACTCAACAAAAACAAATTTTATGATAAATAAATATATCATAATGATTTCTGAATACACGAAAATACAAAAATCAGTGGCCACCACTTATGGAAAAGAATCTCCGTCGAAAATGAAAATACAAAAGCGATATTTTGCTTATAAAAACATAGATGGTTGTAATAATATAACGAAATATCGTTTAATTTCCCGAAGCGAACGGCGAATGGCATCGACAGATCATGACTGAGAGTCTGACGCGAAAAACACATAATTCATTGATTTGATACACGTTTATTCAAAATAGCGAAATATACTGCACTCAAAGTTACACTGTGTTGGGAGAGTAATGATATGATTTCGAGACTTGTTAAAAATAAACAATGTAAGTGATGCGGTAATTCGTTAAGTTATCTATATTGTAAATTATAGACCATAAATATGACAGAAAAACACGCGGCAGGCACATCAATTTAAGCATCATACATTGTGTGATAAAAACTCAATCGGCGTTACATACTGGTACTTTCGGTTTCTCTATTGATAGGTGGGGGAGGTGGCGGTGGTTGGGGACGTTGCTGTCGATGACTCGATTGTCTAGTAACGTTTTTCTCGCTGTTGTCTTTTTTCTCGACGACGTCGCGATCCTTATCGCCGCCCCGCGTGGTCTCTTCGTTTTCCGCGATAGACGTCACGCTCGCCGTCATGTCGTCGATGTTTGTGACGATGAGGGCCGAATCGCTCGACAATGATCTTTTATGCGGCGAGCCGTCGACCGCGCCGTCGGACGACGGACGATCGTTGACTTGCGGCAACGCCGGTCGACCGGGAGGCGCCCCCCGCGATTTGTGGTCGTCGTCCAGCTTGGACTGTCGCGGGAACGTGTGCCCGTGGTAGGCGGGTTCGGCGACGATCATCGTGTGCGGGCGATCGGGGGGTCGCGGCGCCGGTTTCTTGCTCTGGCGTCGAGCGACTTTGGGACTGACGTACTGCATGCTGCGGTGAAACGCACACATGCGTGTAGTCATCGTGATGTGGATAGTTGATGCCATAAAAAAGGAAAGAGGTGTGCCTTACCGTGTTAGACATCTTGTGATAAGCAAAAATTAAAGAAAACACATTATACGAAATGTAGATTATTACAAGCTTTCCTATGCATGTATACATTTTACACCTGATGGAATACACTTGTGAATAACAGACACTGAGAGGGAGGCATAACACTGATATCCTATTTTCTAACAGTTATGTTAGTAAAATTTTAATGTTAATATTCTGGTGATGGTTGCATCAGAGAACCAACAAAGTCCAACATCTAGTGACTCCAGAGCATATGGACTCAACACAAAAATATACCCCACACATCCATTCCCTCCCCTCCCTCATCTCCAACTATATTGTTAAGGACACATTTGGATCAGAAAACACAAAGATATAGCCTACACACTTATTCCCTCCCCTCCCTCATCACTAACTCCCTCTATTGTTATAATGTTAAGGACACAATTGGATTACGTAGACAATACAAAATATATAGCCCACACCTCCATTACCTCCCCTCCCTTGTCAGCAACTCTATTGTTAAGGACACCATTAGAATAGACAACACAAAGATATAGCCCGCACATCCATTCCCTCCCCTCCCTGATCACCAACTCTCTCTATTGTGGAGGACACAATTGGATTAGACAACCCAAAGATATAGCCCACACGCCCGTTCCCTCCCCTTCCCGGTCACCAACCTGTCTCTATTGTGGAGGACTCCATCAGACAACATACTCGTCGACATGACTGTACTATTTGTAGTGTTTGGATGTATCGGTGGAGACGGCGATACGTTTACGGCAGGCGGTGCGGTGGTTGTGGAAATGCTTGGTGGTTGCGCGCTAGCTACGCTAACTGGTGTGGGGCTAGGGCTGGGGCTTGGACATGTCGGTGTGGCTGCGAAATCTACGTCTGCTGAAAGATTCTAAGTCGTATTAATACTGTACACAAGAAATACCATGATTTACAACAGCCAAAAGAATGGTTCCATACATGATTAAAATTCAAGGAAGACCAACCATCTATCTGTAATACTATAATAATATACAAGATGCGTACATCATTTATTAAGTGACTGACAACTGCATCAGAACGGAATAGAAAAATTTCCTCAAAACTCTCAAAAAAACACCAAAAAAAAATAACAAATGTCAAAGTACATGAACAGAGGCCACGTTTAAAAATTACTACTACTAATTACTACTTTATTAGTTAATGTTTTTAGCTAGTAACATTGTGAAGTGTCATTGAGATCATCTTGTCATTACTGACCAACAGATAATTCGGCACTCTAAATAAAGCTTTAGTATTATTATTATTATTACTATATAAATGTTTAAAATATTATTAAAAACTGCAATATAAACACAAATTAGCACATATATTCTATAACTACTTTATCATTGGATAATCATCAAAGAATAATAAATAATTATGATGTAGAGTAGTAGAATAATTCTGTTAGGGGCGATAGCTCATGACATTTATATGATCAATATTTAGATGACAGCAGAACCCTTTGAAGTGATACTGTTTAATGTAGCAAACCATTCATTTTGACAATGTGGCTAATTAAAGTTAAATACGTCTTTTTATATTAATATTATAAAATTAATCTTGACTGGTTCATTAATGTACAATCTAAAATCTTGATTGGTTTGTTAATGTACCACCTAGAATCTTGACTGGTTCATTAATGTACAATCTAGAATCTTGACTGGTTCATTAATGTAATCTAGAATCTTGACTGGTTTGTTAAAGTACAACCAAGAACCTTGACTGGCTTGTTAATGTACAACCTAGAATCTTGACTGGTTTGTTAATGTACAACCTAGAACCTTGACTGGTTTGTTAATGTATAATCTAGAATCTTGACTGGTTTGTTAATGTACAACCTAGAATCTTGACTGGTTTGTTAATGTACAATCTAGAATCTTGACTGCTCCATTAATGTACAATCTAGAATCTTGAACTAAATACACATGCATCAAAAAACCAAGTAACACATAACACGGAGACTAGTCGGGTTAACTATACATATTTGGGGGAGGAGGGTGAATAAATCAATTTGAAATAAAACAGCAATTAACCAATATACATTGATCAATATCTGTTACGGCTAATATCTTAACAGACCACTGGCAAACGGGGGTTGGGAGTGGAGTTGTCGTTACTGTAAATCTAAAGTAATTGTGGACATAACTGTAACTTACGAGGGTAGTAACAGGCCAATAACACTGATATTATATATATTCACTTGGAGTTTTGACATTACTGTACCTTACAAGAGTAGTAACAGGCGTGCAAAAGCATCTACTATGGCGAAACAGGCGTCAAATGATCGAGACTAGCTCGATAAAATACAGTACGTGGTAATTACATGGAAAGGCTTGTTAAAAAATTATAAATTTAAAAAACAAATAAATTCCTGTATCATAGCTTTGATTTCGCAAAGATAATAACATTAACTGCAACATATCGAAAACAGAAATGGATACTAGTGACATTCAGTGAAGAATGGATTAGATAGTTAGTAGCAGGATGATACCATCATTGTGTAGGCCATACTTGGCCCTTTACAAAGCTTTAAAATTCTACATAGCCCTTACAAAACCACACTGCAATGGCAACCCAGAGTGTCATGGACAGACGGAATTTAAAGCTCTAACGCTTTCTTCTTTTCGAGAAATGCCACGAATTGTATACTAGCCGGGGCCGTGATTGATCAAGGGTCTTCAAGACATGCCCTCCCCGAGTAAGTTATATTCGGATTATTCTATGAAAATTTATATTGTTTATAGGCATGTATATTGTATTATGGGCATGTATACTGCATGATGGACGTGTATTGAAATGAAATCTTATTGATTTATAGTGACCTTTTAACACATGGCTATCAAAGACACGTAATATGTATCTTAAATATATTCTGCATTGAAGACGTGCATACTGTATTATGGGTATGAATCCTGTAATATGGGCATGTATACTGTATAATGGGCATGTATCCTGTATTATGGGCAGGTATACTGTATTATAGGCATGTAAACTGCATTATAAGCATCTGTAGATTCTTAAAAGACATTATGGTTTACATCGAAGAATTAAAACAATTGTTTGCATAGTCAGATAACTACCGAAATGGAATCTTTCCTAGATGGATTTCTTAGCACGTATCATTGTACAGAATACAATACAGAAGAGTCACATGAATATGCAAGCGCTAGATAAAGGCATCTATGTGGGTCGAAAAATACTGTTAGATAAAGTGCAGCAAACAAGTGAACTAGTTTCGAGTTAAATTAAAACCAATTTCCTCATAGTCATGCATAAATTTCACCCAATGATTTTCACAGATTTTTTATTTCATAATGACAACCTCAGGGGGTTCATTTATAACCAAATATAATACAAACCGCAAGATGTACTGTAGAACCAAATAAAAAGCAATTGTACATTCATGCACGCTAATTTAATACCTGCATTAAACAAGCATGACCAAAGCGGTAAAAATGAAAGATTGGATAAAGGATGTAAAACGAGAAATCATACGTAAGTAGTTACAGAAATATCTCAATGAATCGAAAAATGCTCTAAAACGATGGGAGAAAAGATGTTGAGAAAGCCACCAGGCACTAATCAAGAAAAAAGAAGAGTTGCCAGCCATATTAAAAGCGGATTAAAGTTGCATGTTTCAAGCACAGAATGCTTCTAACCTCCATCGGACTTTAGTTCAATGACGTCACATTCATCGGTGCTCGTTTTGTTAGGCGAACTGGATTGATAGTGCTGATCATCCCACATGGCCCGGACTTTGGACATATACGCCGGGTATGACCCGTTACCCAGGGCTTGTAAAGCAAATGCCGTGCTGTACACGTCTGAATGGAATTCTTTGGACGGGAGCACCGAATGTGTGATCTCCGATGGAGGCGGTTGAAGCATTATTGGAGGCAGAGGTGGACTGTCGCTGGGGCGCACATGCGGGCTAACACTGCCACCCTCTAGCTTAGCGGGGCCATCCAGTTTAGTATCGCCTTCGCCATCGAGGCTGTTAACTTTAGAGTGTTTAGATCGCGGGCGAGCGCGTGGCGTGCTATCACCTGATGCTTCACCGTCTCGAACTGCGTCTCGTTCTTCCGCGATCTCCTCGAGGTTGTCCGATGCCACGACCTCGCTGTTCGAAACCGATCGCATGACCCTCACATCGCCGGCGCAATCCGGCTTCTTCAAGGGCTCCGACAGAGCTTTCCTATTTCTATTAACATCGGGACGTTTAGCTATCGGTGGTGGGGTAACGGTTTTCGATTGACTTCCGCTATCAGACCCACTGTCCGACCGCTGTAGCGCGGCAGCGTCCAATGCCTTGACGCCGATGTTCGCCGCGGTTTTCGTGTTTCGCCCGTCTGTATCGGAGCCGCTGTCGGATCGTTTCGGCGACACTTTGTGATGTGTTGAGTTGTTCGGAGATGGCGGCGCGCTTCCTCGGTCGGTCTTATAAAAGTCTATATCTATAGTTGATAAACAAAGATGCCAGTTAAAATGGAATGGATGATTAAAGCAATCGAATATCTAAATCAATTCATATGACAGTTAAAAATTATAGGTTAGGGCTGAACATGTCGCATGACTCCGTCTAACCATATATGTGCGAGGACAGAGCGATGACCTTATGCTCCAAGACCACTGGAAACTACGCTGGATTAGTGCGTGTTAGACAAGCAATTCTCCACTTAGGGCATACACACCCAACAATGTTTCAGAAATAACAGGAAAACGTTGAAACCTTACGATAGAAACATTTCGAAAGATTTGATAAATAAAGCAAAACATCAATATGAATTGGCCTGTAAACCTAATACCAAATTGCGTCAAATACCAAAGGCGAAATCACCAGTAATGACATGATTGCACCGGATTTTCAGAATTTCAACATTTTTGTTGCTATGGTAATAAGTGGTATAATAACATACAAATTGAAGTTCTTACAAATAATTGATATTATCCATTAAAGGTTACTTCATGAACAGCATATAATCTCTATAATAACTCTGATTTATTCTGGCAAAAAAAGGATTCATCTAGTGGCACTGAAATACAAACACCATCGCGTTTTGATGCGAGATTATTTTTATGCTCAATAATTCAAGGATCCAAATATCCATACCGATGCATACAAGCGTTAGGAGACTATGTTGTTAAGAGTGGTATTATTGTACTTCATTATTTGACAAAAATCGCAATAAAGCAACCTTTCTTGACAAAGATCGCAATAAAGCAAGCTTTCTTGACAAAGATCGCAATAAAGCAACCTTTCTTGACAAAGATCGCAATAAAGCAACCTTTCTTGCAAGTAGAGTAAAGTAGAAAATATATAATAAATGAAGTGTAAATAATGAAATCACGAAATCAACGATACCTTACACCGCACCTGAAGCAAAAAATTCTATTTATTCAACAAAGTGTAACTGCAAGCTGAAAGATGGACAATGGCTATCTGCAATGGGTATTGGTCAATCAATAAGACTAATGACAGAAAAAGACAAAACCTCCCCAAATTGCACATAGCTTCACTAGTTTATGTTTTTAGCTAGTAACATTGTAATGTGTCGTCGACATCACCTTCTCATTATTGTCCAAGGGATAATTCGGCACTCTAAATAAAGCTTCAGTATTATTATTATTAACTAATTATGCTGCAAAGTCTGCTGAAACTTAATAACGTTTATAATTCATGCGGCCACTTTTTACAGACATTTGTATTTAAGACAATACATGAAAACGGACTCCAATGTAACCCAAAAGGTCAGTACAACCATCGTTGTGGTGCAGGGAAGATGCAACTCATTAACTCCGTTCTGCATTTCTTTAGTTTCACGAGTATCTCGACTTCTATTAATATAAAAGAGATTCCGACGCAATACAGACCTAATGAGTGAGGTATTTTAACAGTATCTAGTCTGTGCGTTACTGTGTTAGGGATACCGTCTACTGAACTACGGCACTGTAGACTCACGCCCGGGGAAGAAGTAGTCCGCATGGCTCACTAATAACTCCGCGACGACGATATCCACGGCTTTGGACATGTTCGGACTGGTGCAACACACACGTGGGGAAAAATGATGTGTTGTATGTTCCGTGAAATATGACAATATGAAAACTGTAATCCAGTGTGTTCGCATTCAAGAAAAAAGGAAACTGTAACAATATGCATTTGAGTTTTGAGATTACATGTTAACTGTAACGTTAATGAGTCCCATCTGAGGTATAGCCTTTTTCTGCGCATTTCTCTCCATGTAGACTGTAATCACCCGTGTTTCAGTCCATGGAAACTATAAGTAAAATGCAATCGAGTGTGTTTAACTCAAGACTGTGTGTAGATGGTAGTTTTATGGATTTCAGTTCAAAAAAATTATGTCAAGGTAATAAAGTTCGTTTAAGATCAAGGAGACTATCTAAATTATAATGGAGTTTGTTTAAGTTCTAAAAAGAAAACAGTCATCAAATGTGTTTTAGTCCAAAAAGACTGACATTGGGACAGAATTCAAATATACAGGGAAGATGTCATTGTCCTGCGTAAAGCTTCTATAGTGAAGCACGGATGAAATCCTGTACGATTCATTGTGAACAGATGCCATATCGTACGAGTTTATTAATGTATTTACTGGCATATGATTGTATAATTGTGTTGTTGGGTAAAACATTGTTTTACTCGTATTCTTAAATTAATAAAACGCTTATTACAAATATGTGTATATTTATTGAATATACTGATAATGGCTATAAGTCAGGGTGGTACAGGGTGCTCGTCAAACCTGTCTCCCGCTGTGCGTCACATGTCATCTGACGGTATTCAACAATGTACAAAATTTCCATGAGTCTTAGTATTTTAGTCAGCATATTCAACCCATATTAAAATCTTTACATCACTATATATTATAATAATAATAATAACTATCATATTTTGATAATAATCACTCTAGACTTCTGAACACACGGTCATTATTATTACAGTGACTTTTAAACGAAAGTGGATTTAAGGAATCGCCTTCGATATAAGACTAATGATTCATTATGCTCGTGACGTGAGTGGCGCGCCAAAATAGGTCATGAAATAAGCCCGTCTTTCTCAACGACTTAGCGTACTAGCTTGCTAGCTGCTGTATTACTCATTACTCACGCGGAGTTGGCAGACCAGAGGAGGTTAGGGCCGAGAACGATACCCAGATTGCTGGGAGTCATCTTATTGACCGCGCTTTTCTCGCACACTCTACTCATGAACTTAATCAAGTACCTGCCACAGGTGATGAGAACACGTCGCAGTTAAGTACAAAACACTAGCAAATATGTAATTTTTTACTGGTTATATGGGGGGATCAGGTAGCATAGTGGTTAAACCATCGGAATGAAGCCAGATCGATTCCCGGTCGATCCAGTAAGCACGCTGGCAATTTTTTTCAGCAAAGCGGGCCTTAATTCTCGTCTGTCGATTGTGTCTGGGTAGGCTTGCAATGTGCTTACGTAAAGCCTTGTCACTCTGATGTGACAGTCTTTTGAATTTTGGATGCTCTCTCAAATGCTCTATCAACTATCACAACAGACTTGGTGACATTTGGCACGAGGGGCATGAACTCTGACAGAGATGAACTGTCCTCTCTGACCCGGTGCTCTCTACTTCAGTTTACCAGACCGTAATAACTAAGGTAAATCCGTTTGTCATGGTAACCATAAGGTAGTTATAAAAGGAACCAATGATGGCCACCGGGTGTGTAATCCCAGACTCTTTCTGTTGCAGTACTGAGATACGGTAAAATAATGAATTCGCAGGTTTTTCATTTCCACAACCGTATATTTGTATTATAAAACTAAAAATTTTGTAACTGTAACATCGACGCACCTGAGATTGTCGTAGTTCTCTTTAGGAAGTCTATTTATGACGCTATATAACTCTATTAACCGTTGTTCCCCGTGTCTGTCAATACAATTAGGTGTGGTGACACATAATGAATGCAAAAACACTTCCAACTGCCACGCTCGATAAAAATCACGCAAACAACACAGTTTCTTACTAAATATGTGATGAATAATGAGAATATTTGTCAATAAAATCGCCATGATATCGATTAATATTGCTGTATATGGACAGTAATGGATAATATATTAATCACGCAATTACACAAATGTATGTGATTTCATGTTTCTGGGTTTTACTAATATTAATCCATACCTGGTTTTGATGAATTGTATTCCATACATATCGTAAATCTTACAGCATATTATACGGAAATAACCAGTAATATTATGGTAATGGCATTGAGTTAGTGCATATTGTTAGCGTACCTCTAATTTTAACTGCTGTAGTATTAACGAAAATACAATGAAATCACTGCGTTAGATTTACTTTTAGAGGAACGCGTTCGGAACGTGACTACGGAAACTCACAATGAGGCTGCTCTAACAAAGTCGGGATAAAGTTCAAAGGTCAGCAGTGGTTCGGGAAGCTCTCGCAGATACTGCTTGAGTGACCCTGTAATGACCGGTGTGTATAGTTATATGATATGTTAGTGTGAATTGAGGGAGACCATACCTTGCTGTTTGTAATATAAAAAGGTTGATTATGGGATTTGATTGGTGAAAAAGGAGGCGATTAGGAAAACGGAAAGTGGAAGTGAGATGGGTGTTTTGGGAAGAGTTTTTGGAGGAGCACGTGGTGCTAGGGAAGAACACAGAAGACTTGGAGACGAATGTGAAGAAAAAGTGATAATAAAGAAGAATAATTGTACAGGTAATTAACATCTTACATCAATATATTTGGATTATCTCCTCTTACGTTGTGCATACTGTTAATATTACTCTTTACAATTCGATAGATATAATACTCCAAAAATTCCATTCTCTATCCATCTCTGTTACCCCTCATACTGCTTAACTCAGATGTATCTTCACTGAATACATGTCAAATAAAAAGTTAGCGCAACATGGGTTAATCCATTACTGCTATCAGCCAAACTTATGAAAGATACGGCCTCTAATTGGTACTGTATTTGTCCTGGGGGGTGATAGGCCATATTTGTCATGTATCGTGTGACGACCTGGTTAGATACTAGCTCAGATTGGTGGTATTACTACAATCCAACCTGCTATGGCGTGAATGTCATGTTGGAATTCTTCCATGTCAACGATTCCGGCGTCAAATGACGACTGAAAGGGACATGTCGAGTCACCATTACTCTGTTAAGTTCTCCCAACGTTAAAAGATGCCAAAGAAATATAATATTGAGGAATGTAATGGCGATATGGTTAAGACAACCATGCCAGGCATCCAATAAAAACCACAGTATAGCGCAGATACTCCGATGCCAGTAGACCGGCCGCGTCATTGGGAATGGAATTTTCCTTACTTTTTTGTGCCCGTTATTCCGGATATCCGTCATTCTGACTCCTGATGACATGAATGTCCAATGTTGTTCAAACTATATTTCTCACTCCAGTAATCTGAACAATGGCCAATGATTACCAAGAGCTTATCAACTTATCACGATGTTTTTTTACGACCATGAGGACTCGCCGTTGTTATTTTAAGATCACAAGGGTCAATCGGCAGTACCAACGATGTTTTTCTAGCGCGGCGAGTGAATGACAGTTAAATTATGATTGGTTGCTTACTACTAAAACGGGTTACGAAAACGGAAATTAATGACAGTTCACGGCTGCCTGTGAATAGCGTTACAAACGCAAGTAAGATAATGGACAATTTGCGTTTATTTTTTGAGCAAAACTCTGAATATTACTCCTTAGAGTTCGTACATCTTTTTAGAGAATGCAAGAGACATTTCATACAGAATTAATACTGCGCAGCAACGTACGATAGCCGACTTTTTCTTAAAGAATTTATCAACACTTTCGTGACACTGAACAGTTTATTTGCGTAGTTATATGCCTAATTAGTTATACTGTACAATGGAATGTGATTCAATTCAATATGTAAAGACATCATTCGTAGTTCTCACCCTTCTGTTAAACCATAAACCAGATATTCGTTAGTCTGGCCAAATTCCTTGGTAAAAGACCTGTACGGAGTAATGGCGCCAGACTGTATAACATTAGACGACAGTATTGGCACGTTAAGTTCCCAAACCTCAGAAATAAACCCATGATCCTTGCATCGTGAATTAGATGCTATACTACATGTCATTAATCCCAGATGCCCTAAATGCCAATATCTGGACTATGGCTGCTTGCATGATTGAGAAAAAGAAGTTCTTATTGGGCGTACCTGCCTTCAAAAATATTTTGTGGAAACTCCAACGTAAAATGAAAAACCATCGACCTGTCTAGATATTTGGTATGAAAACTACGAAAAACTACACTCACTGTTAATTTTTTCACATGAGATGCCATACCGGCGATTCTGAACAGTCCCTGAGAAAATATTACGCATTACTGAAGATATACATCGAAAAACGCATCAATATTATTTGGCTGTCATAAACATAAAAGACTGTATTTACATTACAATAAGGAGAGAAGCACAGAAAATTGTATTTGGTCAAAATGAGATGAACAATATATTTGATGAAAGTGTCATCAATCGCTTAGCTGTCAAACACATATCAACTTCACTTAATATATATTGTATAAGATGTTTTTGTCCATCTTCTTTGGGTCTACGCTAACTGATAAGACAAATCGATTTCATTTCATCTTCACTCCAGGAAAGATATCGAGGATCAAATTAGTGTCAGTATATTGGGGCATATATATTATCGGGGCATATATATTATCGGGGTATATATATTCGGGGCATATATATTTGGGGCATATATATTCGGGGCATATATATTCGAAGCATATATATTCGGGGTGTATATATATTTGGGGCATATATATACGGGGCATATATATTCAAGGCACATATACTCGGAGCAC